>JAJHJA010001213.1:0-56000 GCA_021202915.1 Heliconius himera | reverse complement strand
TAACCGGATACTAGGTAGTATAGGAGGTACTTTTTTATTATAATTTGGTCTTGCACTATAAACTCTATGGTCCGTGGCTTTTGTTATGCATTACATTATTTTTTTATTATGAACAAATTTAAAAGTTACTATAGATTTTATACAACTAAATTAGTGTGATTATATAGATATAATTTCTATATTTATATATCCTTATAGGAATCCAGATACTTTAAGTTGCCAATTTAAAACTACATTAATAAAAAAATGTATTTAATATTAAATAATTAGATTAAACAATCTTAATTAATTTATATTAGACAAACAGTCGTGGCGCAGGTTCACAAAGTGTGACTGTAAACGCGACCGGATTTAAGTTAAATTCCCATTCGACGAATTGAATTATTTAATATTTCCATTATCTACGCTCTGGTGTCGAACCAATATGTTGCGTTGAGTTGAGCCAATCAACACGCATAGCCTCCAGAATTTGGCGGGAAAATGGGGAACAGAGTGTTTTAACACTGGGTTCCTTCTGCCTATCCTGCATTGCGGGATACAGCGTGACGCTAAAAAAATACAAAAAAAAACATTAACTAACTTAAACCCAAGAGCATATTTGGCAAGAAGCGGTTTGGATCCGGCGTATAATTATAGATATTAAAAACATTAATAATTTACAAAATAGACTATTGTGGCTCAGTGGAATCATATTGCAATGGTGTGGATTTATATATGAACGTTTCTTTGATTTTAAACAAATTAATAGTTATAATTTCGAAGACTATGTATGTTTATGATGGAAAAGTGAGTGGTAAGAGAGATAGGGGGAGACCTCCAAAAACAGAGTATCAAAGATATTGGAGGAAGATCACGTAAAAAGCATGATGACCCCCCAGAGGGGGGCGCAAAAGCGTGAAGTTAGTTTAGTTTAGTTTTTTTAGATTTTTTTTTATTAAAGTAAGAATAATAACATTTAAATTCACAACCACAACCTAATTATTCAATATAAGTAATGTAAAAAATATGCCAAACCAGTCAATGCGATGGATCAGTGAAGATAAAAAATAACCTACTTTGAAATTATTACTTAAAACATAACATATTAGATATGTATTATGCAATACATAGTAATTTGTGGCTCGTAGTTTTGTTGAGAAATGATAGGAGGCTACTGTTTGCTGCGATTCACTTTTTTATACTTGGATTACGGATCCCTGTGGTTTGGTTTGGATTTTTAAAGTAATATTATATTATTAATCCTCAAACGTGACTGTAAACGTGACGGTTGTGGGTTCAATTCCCAATCGGGATAATAAGATATTATTCATTAATATTTTCATTTTTTTCGCTCCCGTAACAAGCCAAAGTGCGGTGCTGAGTTACGCCAGTCAACACGCAATGCCTCAATAGTGCGTCGAAATGCGGGCAACGGAGTGTCTTAACACTATATCCCCTCTGCCCACTTAGGTATGTGCATAATACGTACTTTGCCTTGTTATCGGAGCGAAGAATAAAATAAACATAATAATAATAATAATATGAATATGAATCCAACAATAAAAAAATATATATATTAATCTTACGTTATTATATGTACAATGTTAAAATAGTTATACTTATATAAACGATCAGTTAAGGATAAATATAACAAGCAGCTATAAACGTTTGTTTGTTTACGTCATAATTGTTCCATAGTTTGTAGGTTCAAGAATCGTACGATCAGTGAGTAATACAAGTTACCTTCATCTAAATATGTAGTAATATTATACTACTATAGTAGTGACGCACCCTACTAAAAATGGCCCAACCTAGTTGAGAAATTGTAGTTTTATTATTAGGTTGTTGCTAAATCGTTCAATAAAAACAATTGCTAGCTTTTTAGGGATTCTATAAATTTTTTTCTTTAGTTTTACGCTGTATTCCGTTTGTAGCAGGGTAGATAGAGGGAACCTAGTGATAAGACTCTTCGTTTCCACGTATCTTCCAATTTTCGAGACATTGCGTGTCTGGACTCATAGCCGTGCTTTGTTTTGTTACTAGAGAAAATGAAAATATACTCTTTCCCCCGAAAAGAAATCGAACCCACACTGTACTCATTTTTATCTATGGCTCATAGTCCGGCCCTCGTGTTAAAATGAAAATAACAAAGAGTTGTGTATGGCACATAACACATTTTAGGAGTCCCGAGGTAACTTTGACCCCAAGTAGGCACATCGTAATGATTAACTTAGCCTTTGTCAATTAATAGACTACCAAATCGATATAAAAATATTTTATCAATGCGGAACAGTAGTTCTTGAGATTAGCGTGTTTAGACGTGATAAAGTAGATTATATTTAGAATGAATTATCATTTCTTAATATATTCATTTTTTCGCTCGGGCACCAAGACAAAATAATGCCTCAAAGAGGGAACGGAGTGTCTTAACACTAGGTTCCATCTGCCTATCACACTGTACGCTGGATACAGCGTGAAGCTGATTTATTATTTAATTATAGACAATATTTCATCAAATAATTCCAACAGTAACAACATTCTGTAATCAAAAGTAGGTTGAATCGGATCATAATTTAAAACTTTAGTTGTGGAGTAATAAATAACACGGCAAAGTTGAAGAGTCGAAATTCATTTGTTGTTGTTATAAATGTACGAGTAATTTACGTCATACTGACGCGTTCTTGCTCTGAATAACACTAATTATAATGCTAGAACTAGACCCGTCGTAGCGCAGTGGAAAAATGTTGGGTGCACTCGATTGGTGCGAGTTCAATTTGTTTTTCGGCAAATATTTATATTTCTTATATTTGAATTTCCTGTTTTTTGTTTGTGGAGGTTCCGTTGGATTTAGTTGCTTAAAACATAATACAATACAATTGATTATTGCAAAATTTATGCTTAAAAAATAATGTTGGTTCAAACAGGCAAATATAGTGCAACAGGACCCATTAAGTGTATATATTAAATGAAATATTTTATTTTATATAATATATACACTATGAGGCCAGTCGTGGCGCATGGACACAAAATGTGACTGTAAAGACGACTGGTTGTGGGTTCAATCCCCACTCGAGGAGATGAAATATTTATTTAAATTTATATTTCCATTTCTTCGTTCTGGTGTCGAGGCAAGGCGCAGCGTTGAGTTCTGCCATTCAACACGCAATGCCTCCAGAATTCGGCAGAAAGTGGAGAACGGAGTGTCTTAACACTAGGTACCCTCTGCCTACACTGTTGTGTTCGGGATACAGCGTGAACCTGAAAAAAAATTTACTACCCCGAATGAAAATCGAACTAAAATGTGTAAAAATCTACTTAAAGATCTAAGATCTTATTATCGTAACAATTATTTATATATGGAGATAAAGTATTGAAGTAGAACATCTGGGTCTGAGAGGCGAATGGAAAATTAAAATAGCACAGCCATTCTAACTTCCGGCTTGCACAACTATGAAGTAGTCCTTGGTACATTTCATTGGAAGTATTATTATTATTTATTATTTTCTGTTTTATTCTATTTATTATATGAATCATACATTATTTTTGCAGTAGGCTTGATTTTTTACAATAGTGATAGGGAACCTAGTGTCAAAATACACCGTTTTCCACTTTTTACTTCAATTGGAGATATTACATGTTGAACGGTGGAACTCAACGCCGCAAGTTTCGCCATACAACATGCAATGTCATGACTGGACCGGAAACGAACTCTGCTCTTCTATATGAGTGAAACTGAAAAACGATATAAATAACTAAATAGATTTTTAATGGCTTATAAGCCTAAATAAATAAGTACATAATATACAAGTATTATTAGTTTTAAATGTTCCCCAACAATTTCAGCCCACGCCTGCCAAATGCCATCAATCTTTGAACCCTACTAATTTCAAGGTGCTTTCACCTGAAACGTTCAAAAGATTCATTATTGAAACCGCGTCGTTAAAAGCGATATATTTCGTGTAATGCTAAGCTTTTGTTTTAGTAGATACTAAATATGTATATCATATTGTTTTGTTTATAATTTTTTTGTAAAGAATCAGCTTCACGCTGTATTCCGTAAACAAAAGGGTAGGCAGAGAGAACCTAGTGTTAAGACACTCCGTTTCCCAGTTTCCGTCGAATTCTAGAGGGTTTGCGCGTAGAGTGGCGAAACTCAACGCCGTGCTTTGCGTCCAAACCCAGACCAGAGCAAGGAAATGAAAAAACATTTAAATATAAAAAAATCGTCGAGTGGGGAACGAACCTACAACTAGTTGCATTTACAGTCACATGCTTGCGCTCCTGCGCCATGACTGGCTTCAACGAAAATCTTTAAAGAATCAACTGATCTATATTTATGTCACTCCATACTGATATTAACACTAGGCGGAACTCAACACCGCACTTTATGTTAGCATATGTGGGATGCATCCAAGTTTACTATAAATATAAACTTACTATTTATTACTAACTGCGTCACGATGATAATTATAATCGTTGATAGAGTATTAATTAATCTTAATGACAATATTTTATTACTATTTGGCATACTTATAAATGTATTATACTATAACTTGCTTGTGGTTTAAAATTTCACGTGATACATCTTGTTTATCTTAAAACTAAATTTTGTTATGATATACATATTTTCTTGCTATAAGTATAAAATATTACATGAGGTCGTCGTGACGCAGGGGTACCAGTTCGATTCCCACTCGGGGGAATGTTACTCATTTTGGCAACGAAGCATCTTAACACTAGGGTCCCAGGTACTCTATGCCTACCCTGTTAAGTGTAGGGTATAGTGTGAGGCTATAAAAAAGAAACAAAAAACTGTAAACGAAACATGAAAAAATAAAATAAAAAGGTTTAAAAGATGAAATTTATTTAAAATGTATGTTGTTAGTTTTAACTTGGCTTTAAAAATAGATAAAATTTAAATGATGTAACAATGTACAATGAATCCTTACTATCCTTGACTAAACGAGGAAAAACTCTTGTTATTACAAACATTACCTCGAGCGGAAATCGAAATCACGACCTTTGGCATGCAAGGTAAGAAACACCATTAGGAAAACTCTATATTTTTTTCTAAATGGCGTATTTAGTAGAAAAATATCATTCTTCTTTTATTTTCAAAGTATTTATTTATTTTATTTAACTTAAGTATAAGCAGAGTAGGCAGAGGGAGCCAAGTGTTAAAATATTATTATCTCCATTTTAGATATTTTTTTGAACATTACATAACAAACAAGAACCCAACGTTCGTTATCTTGGAACTTTTATGTTCTTAAGAGGTTTATATTAAACAGATTATTGTTTTATATTTCCACATGCAGTTTTCGAAGGTCAGAACAGAGGTCTCATTCTCTTGACGTTCTCACCGTGACATCTTCGCTATAGATAGCTTCTACAATTATATTACAAATGTATATATAATAATTAATTTACAATTATACCATTAAAACATGTACTAATTTAAATTAAAATATTTTCCCTAAATTAGAATCGAACCCATAGTCATCATGTATATAGCTTGTTAGCTCACCAGGCTGGCGTTAATGTGATTTCGTTAAACAGTATTAACGATTTCAAAAGAAATGACTGACTCATGACTACCAGGCAGTGTTAAGCAATATAATTATGAAACTAGTTTATTGGTAATTTTTTAAATTATTGTAAGTATCTCGTTATCCTTAACGCCGTTGGTCTGTATAATATATACACTATGGTTAGTTATTTTAGCATTTTTAAAGTGTTATTCCACACTTGGGATAGGAAAATACTTATTTAGAAAACGTATAAAAATTTGATGAAAAAACGCGCCTCCGCGCCTCCGGTTGGTTTCCAGGAGGCGCGGGTTCGAGTCTCGCTACGTTCAAATTTTTATACGTTTTCTGAATAAGTACTATGGTTAGTTGTTGTATGGTTGGTTGGATGGTGAGTTCGATTGTAGGTTCGACAAAGATGATGATGATGATGATGATTTCGTTTATTTAAGTTGCACTTTACAAATTGCAATATTCAGATTGAGATAGACATTCATCATTGATCAATAACAGGCTGGCGATTATAATACCTTCTAAAGTAGTTTTTCTAACAACAACAAATAAAATTTTAAATTAAAACTAGAAAAGTAAAAATAGGGACGCTACGCTCCAAGACAAGAAGGCCTGATGTGTATGTTTCTTATATTTATAATATTTCAACTTTCTCTAACCTTCACATAAAAAATACACTATAAATATTCCCAATATGATCGATAATTATGTAATAAGAAACAATAAAGTTCATTGTCGTTTTAATAAATTTAATTTATAATTTTTCAACCTATAATTTCGAAGTTTAATATACAAAAACTAGAGACCTTCATTTAAGTGATTATTATACAAGTTGTATTGCCTTGTAGGCTCTTGTTTTTGTTAACTTTATGGAAATACATTTTTTCGTCTTCTTTATTATGTATGAAACAAATTGGCTTCCTATATATTATGTATGCCTAAATATTTTAGACTATGCAACATATTTTAAGGCGGGACAAAACGCGGCGTGGAGTTCAGCCAGACAATTCTGCGATCCGTGGGGAACGGAATGTCTAAACAGTAGATTTTTGCCAAAAAAAAAAAGAAAAAAAAAAACAGATTAAAGGTTAATTTATAACCATAATATATTTATGTTCCGTTTACATTTTTCATTTAATACAAAAAGGCTAGTCGCCTCGCAAAAGTGTGTGACTGTAAACCTGGCTGGTTTCGGGTTCGATCCCCACACGAGGAAATTAAATATAAATTAAAATTTATATTTCTTCACTTTGCTGTCGAGGCAAAACGTGGCGTTGAGTTCTGCCATTCAACATGTTATGCTTTAAGATTTTGGCGGAAAATGAGGAACGGAGTGTCTTAACACTAGGATTCCTTTGTGTGCGTGAAGCTGATTTAAAAAAAAAGAAATAATATCCTCTGCGTTAAGTTTAAAAACTGACCTTAAATGACGATCGCCATATATCAGCTATAGGAACTAATTAATAAATGTTGTCTCATTTAACCATCTATCTGATTTTAAACGCATGTTTTTATTAATTTTTTTAAAGGTGAAGGACGAGGACATACGTGGCGCTCTTATTAATATAATTTCGTAAAGCCTCCGTCGTGCTTGCACAATACTTTAAAAAAGGATTTTTTTTAATTAAAATTTAGTACTCAGAACTAATTGCTATACTAAATAAATAAACGTAGCGGGTTTGAACCCACGCCTCTTGGACACCGACCGAGAGGCGTGAACGCAACGGTACGTGGTGAAATTTTTATACGTTTTCTAAAAAATATTTTTTCTGCCTAAGTATGAAATAATATTTTAAATATGTAAACACTATTAAAATAATAGTTATTTTATCCAATACTGGTGCATATCAACCACCAACCATCTGTAAGGAGACACACTTACTTTGAGGGAACTTTACCTAGATCGATTTTGAAGTCCAAAGGCTTATTTTAAAGGAAATATTGCGTGAGAACTCAACACCGTGCTTTGCCTCGTTACAACAGCGAAGAAATTAAAATATTAAATATTTTATTTTCCCGAGTGGGAATCGAACAGGAAACCAGCCGAGTTTACAATCGCACGCTTGTAGCAGTCGCCACAACTGGCCTCACAGATACATAATATGTTTTTTTTTTATATAATTCCATATGTTTGCAGTACTTGAATCAGTTAAGCAATTTATTTATTTCCTTTTATAATCGTAAAATATAGAAGTATTTATATTTTTATATAAATATTATATTTTAATATAAAGCGATACTATATATACATTGGACTCTACGTAAAACAGTAAAAAAAAAAGTTAACTAAAAAGCAAAACACTGTTTCCCATTTTTTGTCCAATTATAGAGAAATGTGTGTTGAGCGGCGGAACTCAACGCCGCACTTTGTCTAGCTTCCACAGTGAAGAAAAGAATGAAACATAAAACCATCGCGTTTAAAATGAGACGTGAGAGATAAATAAACATAATATAGTGTATGCCATAAATGTCTAAACTCTTTTGCAACATCCTATGTTTTATTTACGGCGGTTGTTGCAAAATACTCATATAATATTTGAAGTACTAGTTGCTCAGGATATAATGAAACTATGGTGTGTTATTTGCTAATCACCTAAAGCTTGCCAAATTTGTATTTGCATAAAAAAACGTCAAGCAAGTGTTAGGTGTTGCCAATTATTTTTGATTAAATTGGAAATATTTACAAATACAGGAAATTAAATATTTAATATTTTTATTTTTTCGCTTTGGTAACGAGACACGGCGCTGCGTTGAGTTCTACCACTCAACACGCGTTGCCTCCAGAATTCGGCGGAATGTGGGGAACTGAAGTGTCTTAATGGGAACGGGGTGTTTATGTTTATCAATCTCTTCTTTCTCTTTTGTCCACTCACATTTGAAGAAACTGCTTACAATGTGATACCTTATAAATGTATATTAAAATGCATAAATATAAGAAAAACGTCACTAGCAAATTATGCCACGTGCCCTTGGTAGAGCAAATACAAATGGATAAATGATGGAACATCTGGTATTTCCTAGAAACGTAAGTTATATATGTTAAGGGCGTTCAGTTTTTAGCTTCCTCCGTTTTAATGAGTCATTCACCACTTAGTAGGTGTTGGGTAAACTTTGAAATATACACAAATTAAGTAAACAGATTCGTTGGCCTTGTGGGTAGCAAAAGATTTAAAGTAACGTGGCAGGTTAATGCAGTTTAAAGAATCTTGAGTAAACGCGATGGTGGTATCTTCAAATCCACTCGGAAAAATATTTATATGAGTTTATTTCTTTTTTTTAAAGCTTCATGCTCTACCCCGCATATAGCATATAGCAGAGTAGACGGAGACAGCCCCATGTCAAAACATTCCATTCTCCACTTTCCGCTCAATTTTTAGGATATTGTAAACTGAGTTGTGGCGCTCAATGCACAAATTATGGAATTATTTAGAGAAATAGTAAAAAAAATGCTTTATCTTTATGATACACTCTTTTAACTTAACTCTATGTTGTAGATCAAGTGAATATTGAAATTGGTGTAAAAAATGTACCTAGACGATTTTGTTGACCTTGTGGGAAAGAGAATGTATGCAAAGTATGATGATGTAGTCTTAATTCCATGTTACTTATTATTTTATTAGAATTTCTACAATAAAAGTCATTAGGAAAGATATTATAATTTATGTGTTTAACACTGACATGTAATAAATGTAAAATGATTTATTTTTAAAATAAGGTAATACTCAAGTTTGCAGGATTTTTAAAGAAAGTATGTATATTTTGTGTTATGTAAAATGGGCAAGTGTCGATCGGTAGGTTTAAAACTCGAGCTTTTTAATTTTATAACATCTAAGGTCAAACTTATTTTATTTAGGTACTTGCGAACCTAGTTTTAGACACTCCGTTCTCATGAAGACGTTTCTGTTCCGTACTTTCCGCCCAATTCTCGAGGCATTGCGTGAAGAATGCGAATATTAAAAGCGAAGCAAAGCGAGGAGATGAAAAATGCAAATATTATATATTTAATTCCCCGGATTCCAAAACGATCCCACAACCTTCATGTTTACAGTCGCACGCTTGTGCCACTGGGCCACGACGGCCTCGTTTTTCTAGTTATCAAGTTTATTCCGAAGACTTTTATATTAACAAGCCATGACATATATAAAATAACAAGAAATAATGTTTACTCTTGAAATTTGTCTTTAAGTTGTGTTTATGAACAAAATTGATATTTGCTTTTTTATTCTGGTAAAACCAGTGTTGTTTATTATTTATACTAATGTTATAAAGCTGATGAATTTATTTGGTTTGACGCGCTAATCTCATGAACTATAGATTTTGTTTCGGATAGTCCATTTATTAAGGAAATTTATAGGCTATATGACGTCAATTCGATTTTACCTGCGGTAAGAGTTACCGCAGTCACGTAAAATGTGTTTTGTGCCATACACATCCCTTAGCTATTTTTATTTAAGCAAAATGATTAATAAAAACAGTCAATGCCGCAGGTAAAAACTAGTATTATATGGGTATTATACGTGGCCAGTAGTGCGGCGCGGGGGTAGAAGCATGCGACTGTAAGCGACAGATGTGGGTTCGATTCCTACTCGAAGAAATTAAATATTTAATATTTTCATTTCTTCACTTTGGTAACGAGGCTAAGCGAATTCTACCGATTTCCAAAATCGGCGGAAAATAGGCAACGGAGTTTCTTAACGCTAGGTTCCCTTTGCCTACCCTGGTATATCCAGATTACAACGTGAAAATGAATAAGAAAAAACATATACGTATTAATATGTTACATACACATGTTTGGTGTTTGAGTTTTATACAAGACAAATATTTGTAAGATCAAAGTGCAAGAAGTTGTACTTACATCGCCACAGTCGTTTAATTAAGATAGTCAAGGCTAAGCGCGGCGTTGAGTTCCGTCACTCAGCATGCAACGTTTCTTACACACACTAGGTTCCCTCTGTCTACCCTGCTGTGTGTGGGATACAGCGAGAAGCTCATTTTTTATTATCACATAGTTTGTTATAGCTCAAACCTAGTAAAAGCGTGTTCAAAAACACAATTAAGTACGCAAATTTATTAATTAGGTAAAACGGGACGTGACATACATATAATACATATAATAAAAAAATAATTAAACATTAATAAAACGTTATTAACGAAGATAAGATTATTAAGATTATTTATTTTACTTAACGAAGTTAGATCTTACGAGATGAATAATTTTGTTCACATGTTACATTATTTCCGCATTCATTGAAACCTTCATTATTCAAGAATAAATACCTACATACAATACGTTATTTATCACGTTTCATATAATATATGGTTATAATTATGAAGTTTTTGTATTTTATTTCCATCTTTTTCTTTTTTATTTCACGCTGTATCCAAAGTCAAATGCATATAGTCAAACGGAACTTAGTGCTTAGACACTCCATCCTGACTTTACGGCTAATTTTCGAGACACTGTACGTTAAGTGACACTTATAATTTTCATCTTGTTACCAGAGCGAGAAAATAAGAGTAATTAATTACCTACATGGGAATCGAACCAAAAACCGCCGCGTTTGCAGTCAGACGACGTGACGCTGCGCCACAAGGGGCGTATATATAACCTTCAATCATTAATGGAGTGTATATAATTAACTAAAGTTGAACTTTGATTTATGTAAATTTATACATTGAAAAACATATCTCATATTTTTTTACTAGGAAACGCAATATTACATAAGTTTAGAGGGTCATTGGTTATCTTTCAATATGTTATAATATTCTTTGAAAAAACTTATTAGGAAACGTCCAAGGACGGTTTCCGATGAGGCGCCAATTGAAATCCTGCTACGTTCCAATTTTTATACGTTTTCCTAATAAGTATTTTCTTAAGTGTGTCATAACATTTTAAAAATGTTCAATTTTTTTTTAATTGTTGTGTCAGTGCCTGATAGACGATTCTCACCTGAGGGTCAAAATTATTCTCCTTCGTACAAATCAAACTATTTTTTTTTATATGAAATAGGCCAAAGGTGCGGTATTTCTGAACTTAAGCTTGTAAACATAAACTTATCACATATTTCTGATACATGTTTATTCTTATTCCTTCAAGTGGAAATCGTACCTCTACTACTACACTACTCCCTATCACTAATATTTCAATCATATAAATAAGTAGAATAACAATAGAAAGGGAAATGTCTCTCTGCCTTCCACCAAATTATTGGACTAAACTTTAAAACCCAGCCATTCCGAACCTATACCCCTCGATATACGACCCAAGTTACACAACTCCACTACACCATACGTTCAAAACCTCAATACATAACCAAATTACTTTGACACCATTCAAAAATTGCACCTTACGTCTACATATACAGTACGCAGATATTTAAAATTAATATTAAGCAAAAAAAAACCAGTAAGTATACTTTCATTAAAAAAGAATTTGGCAATAATATTGGCTTAAGACACGCCGACCTTGACATGGATCGCTACAGACGGAGTTGTATGCAAAAGATGTACCGAAATGGTGCCACTATACGCTGATTGATCAATTAAATGTCTTAAATTTGGATTAATCAAGGATATCTGGTTGTTTTTAAGTAGTTACTATTTAATTATATTTATTTATGTACTAGCTGAGGTCATTGTGGATCAATCCCACTCAGGTTGTGTAAAACTTGTATTTAAATTATTCGAAACGCGGCTTTGTGAACCGATGTCTGTGTTTCAATGTCTAAATGTCTGTAAAATTGTTTTTAGATTTACGCTGTTTCCCACATATGGTAGGGTAGGCTGAGAGAAACTGAGAACCTAGTGTTAAAACACTCAGTTCCCTTTAACACACCTTTGTTTGTGTGTTCAGTGACGGAACTCAACACCGTGCTTTGCCTCGCTACGAGAGCGGAGAAATGAAAATATTAAATATTTTATTTCCTTGAGTAAGAAACTGTCGCGCTTACAGTTACACGCTTAGGTCCCTGCGCCACAACTGGCCCCAGGCCTTTTCTTTAGGTCTAGGTCTAGATTTCCTTTTTTGTAAAATTAAAAATTTAAAAAAATTAGCTTCACGCTGTATCCCGCACACAGCAGGGTAGGCAGAGGGAACCTAGTGTTAAGACACACCGTTCCCCACTTTCTGCCGAATTCTGGAGGCATTGCGTGTTGAGTGGCAGAACTCAACGCCGCGCTTAACCTCGACACCAGAGCGAAGAAATGGAAATATAAATTTAAGTAAATATTTCATCTCCTCGAGTGGGGATCGAACCCACCACCAGTCGGTTTTGCAGTCACACCTCGTGCCGCTGCGCCACGACCGGCCTCCTTTTTTGTAAAGAAGAAAAAATAAAAGAAAAACAGTATGGATGAAAAACTAAAACTTACAGGAACCACAAAAATGTTTAATGTTTTTATTTTTATGAATACTAAAATTTATAAAGTGTTTAATATTCGTACAAAAAAACTGTCAGTTACTTGAATTTGCAATAATCGAAATTTGAAGGTAACATTGAGCAATTAGACGTGTTACATAAGTTAAAGTTTTATACCGCGTACAGTAAAAAGGCTAAAAAGAACTTATTTTGTAGACACTCCCTTCTCCGTTCTCCGCTCTCTCTGTACTTTAGGACGCTAAATGTTAAGTCGTGGAAATCAACGCCGCATTACGTCTTACCAGAGCGGAGAAACGAAAAGAATTCATTCCCTTGATTGGGAAGCAAACCTTTAATCAATGCGTTTGCAGTCACTGTATTTATTAGACATAATGGTTATACAACCATGAGTTTACAAAATATTAACTAATACGTTTTAGAGCGAGCGAACCGGTTATAAGGGAATTGTGTAAATGAATCGTTAGACGTCACCTGTAGGTAAGATATCTGCGTAATATCTCGATTTGCAATTTACGTGACGTAGTTATTATACAATAGAGTACAGCTGTAGTCGTTATTGATATTTTTAATTTTTTTTAGCTTCAAACTGTTGTCCTCGCATTGCAGGGTAGGCTGAGGGAACCTGGAAACCTAGTGTTAACTCCGTTTCCACTCTTGAGCCATTGCGTGTTGAGAGGCGGAGTTCAACGCTGCGCATTGTCCTCTTACCAGAGCGAAGCAAGCGAGGAAATCTAAACGAAACAATCGTTATGATAAAAAATATATATTTTAAACAGGCATAATTGGTATATACGAGTATTACTAGTATAGTGTAAAAACATATTACAAATATGTTGTCTATACATGATTAAGAGAATATATTAATTGCCATAAATATCCACATCCTGACTGACATTCACTCTTAATAACGACTTAGACTGTTGATTGCAATTATTTTATATGAATTAAAACAACTTTTTCCTGCGGCTTTGGGTGAATAAGAATAGTAAATAAATAGTAAATAAGAGTATTTTATGAGATATCGATTTTAACCAAACAAAATCTCTAGCTTTAGGAAAGATTCACACTATAGTGCTGGAGAATATTCCTTCTCGGTGTTTCAGTCTCTTAAATAGTAATTTGTTTTACTTATATTTATTAAACAAAGTGAATGTGTAACCTACAATCATCGTATGAATGGCCAAGTTTGACACGATAGGTATTTTATGCAAACATTATTTTATAATTTAAATCAAAAATATTTGTCCTCGACATGGCCTTAGAAGCTTCTAATATAAAATTTACTATATATACTTAATTATGTATGACGTTGACACATTTTAAGGATTAGACAGAGAGATCTTTCCACTTGAAAACACTTGGGCCGTTAATTAATATAAAAATATCAACAAAAGTTCATATCTATTTTCTTATTTATTATATTAATAATAAATTGTTGTTGTTCTTCTTCATTTATGAGTGTGTGCCAATTTGGCATTAATCACTTCGCCAATGTTACGTTGAACGTAGAATACACAAAGGATAATGTACGGTAAAAAGAGATAATATTACACAATAGAGGAATGCACGTTAAAAAGACATCCAGCTAAGATTCTGCCTTCCCCTATAACATAAAAAAATATATATTTACAATATAATACATAACAGAGGGTTAGTAATAATATTAAGAACTAATATTTTAAAATGTCAGTATTTTCAGTTAAGATATGGGAATAAAATCCGGAGTGGCCATCTTGCTTATGCAGTGTATATTGTATATCATTTTTAATGTTTTGTTTCTTCAAATTATTTGGTATAGAACTAATCATTCAATACAACCTTAAATGTATTGAATTTGAATAAATTTAATTTTAATTAATACTAGATACCTTCATTAAATATCATTAGTAATGATATATCAGCTATCACTATTACAGTACAAACTTCAAATTACTTTCTTAGAGTTTAAAACGTTAAGCAATTGGTTCCGTCTGTCGATCTAACAAAAAGGAGGGCCATTATATACAGACAAAAGTATTATATAAACGTAACAGCTGCTTATATTAGCGTCGTAAGATAGCAGCCTGCTTCTTTTAAATATCCTTATTTTTTGCAAATCATTCTTGTATAGTTAAAGTTAACAAAATTCGGTAATTGCTTTCTTTTGGTTCCTTAGACATCTTTTTGGCTGTAAGAATTTTGTATGTTTAACCTACGATAATCTTATCTATTTATGTATGTGTTACCGGCAATCTTTATAATTCGGTATTCTACACGATTCTTTGGCAATGTATTAAATACCTAAAATGTGTAGGTAATATATAAAAGATTTTCTTTTATATTTTTTACTTTGCCTCTATATATACTATATTTGTATTCTATTAAATATCAAATGCTCAGCCGGTAATGTATGGATAAGACAAAAGCACGAAAGGGGTCCCCCTCTACCGTGCAGGTCGGCGGTCAGTACACGTATTGCGGCTTGGTTACTTGCTTGCGTTTCATGTAGATTTTAATTGGTTTTTTACATTTTTACTAATTCTATCGCAGCTACGGATTTAGCTAGCTACGGCTAGCTAGCTAGATACTCATTTTTAGTCCAAATTGCTAACCTAACCTTGCACTTGAAAATCATTAAATTTGTAAGTCGAATATAAGAGTACAGATCAAGATCTATTTATTTTGCACCTTGCTAGTGGATCAGCGGGTACTCTTTACAATTACTCATTACCCAGTATCTATCATATTTCATATATTGCCTTGGCACTCCGAGTGTTCGATACATTGCCGAGGTATTTCACAGAAAACCTAAATTATACTGCTGCCGGTAACATATGTCTAAACCTTTACAAGACCAACAAGGAACTGTTTTAATAATAACAAAAAAAATCTATTACCACACATTGAAATAAATATAGTAAACAACTTTTTCGTCTTCCGGTTACACAGAGTCTTTGACTGCCGCAACTATAGACGACAATTACCGTTTAACTAACATTAGATTGATTATTGTAGTACCTACATAGTTTTAATTGCAATTAATCTTTAATTGAGGTTCGTGAGAATCGTTCTAGCATTCGTTATCGTGATATTATGAATTACCTATTTAAATTTAATTTTTTTTAAAGGTGTTTATTTTTTTTAACAATTTACTTCAAACTCAACTTTATTATAATAGTAATGACTAATAGTCATAAATTAATGCACTTAGTCATTATAATTTCATGACAGTTAATGCCTTATTAACATCTATGAGTAATCAGTAAACTTCGTTACTTCGTGGTAAATTAATTTAGAGATCACAAAAAATATAAAATATTTTAAAATTTACCTAATTTTTTTATGGACATGTTTATTTCATGTAAATAATTTTTAAATTTTTAAATTCATTTTAAATCATATATTTTCTTAATTTGAGCTTCACGCTGTATTCCGCGTATAGGCAGAGGGAACCTGGGAACCTAGCGTTGAAACACTCCGTTTTCGTTAATTATATTCCATTCTCCACTTTCCCCCGAATTGTGGTGATATTGCGTGTTGAGTAGTGGAACTCAATGATGTGCTTTGCCTCATAATCAGAGCGAGGAAATTATGACACATGTCATTTCCTTGAGTGGGAATCGAACTCACAACCTGTCTCGCGTACAGTCATACGCTTGTGCCCCTATTCTATCTATCTATTCTATATATTCTAAGCAAATTTCCCCAAACTGAAATCCAACCCACAACCATCGTACTTTAAGTCGGACACAACGTAAACGTTAAAACGTAATGTTAAAACCGTTTCCCTATTTTCAACAAACTTGCGAGACATTCTATTAATTGACGGAACTCAACGCCGCGTTCACTAACAAACTTACACACGGAAAACATTTATATTCTAAATATAAATATAAATTATGATTTATTATACAAACATTGTCAATGTTTATTCATAGCTACTTAAATAAAGCACAGTAATAAAATGAGAAACGTGAAATACAGTAATATTATTTATGACAATAGAAGTGATCTAAGTAAGCGTTATAACTTCAAGTTGACAACATATTATGTTTCTTTTAAATACATTTTTAACTATAAGTTATTATGTTTTTTAAAGTATGTTATTTTTTTGCATCTTTTTTTTAAAAAACGTATATATTTTAATTCTGGAGGCATTGCTTGTTAAGGAGAGGAAATAAACGCTGCGCTTCGCCTCGTTACCAGTGATAAAATTAAAATATTAAAAATTCATCCTCATCCTTGAAAATTTAAACATTAAATATTTCGTTTCTTCAAGTGGGAATCAAACCTACAACCTGTCGAGTTTACAGAGGCACGCCCATGCACCACGACTGGCTATTCACCAAACATTTTAAAGTAAGAGGCTATGGTGGTACAGTGTAACAGTGTTTGGCTGTAATCACGCTAACGGTGGTTGTGATTTCTATCCCTAATCGGAGAAATTTATTATTTTCCCGATATCGTTGCGTCGAGTTCCGCAGGCCAATGTCGGCTAAGTTGAAAACGAAGTGATGCCCATAACTCATTTTGCCCCTATTTAATCCTACTTTTGTTATTTACTAGGTTCCCTCTGCCTACGCTACTGTATGCGGGATACAGTGTGAAGCTGATTTTTTTTATATATAAATATATAACCTTAGTTAACCTTCAAAAGCACAGTGTCGACGACACTAAAGGAAAGGTTACGTACACAGCGTTAGGGCCGGTTAACAAGTATATGTATATCGTTATATACCTATAAGTAGAGGTTAATGACTATAGCAGATGCAGGGGGATAGCGTTTCGCGTTTCATTCATTCTGAATATTAAGCTAAGGATAAACGTGTAAAGACACTCTGTTTCTCATTTTGCACCAAATTTTCGACGCGGACCTCAACGCCGCCTTTTTCCTCGACACCAGAGCAAAGAAAACGGAAATATTAAATATTTAATTTCCTCGAGTGGGAATCGAATCCTTAACCTTAGCTAGCGCGTTAACAGTCGCACTTTAAGCCCCTGCGCCACAACTGGCCTCGATAATTATTATAAACATAAGAAATTATTTCATTGTAATTGACATTAATTAATTTTACCACAAACCACGCACTTAATCCTTACTCATCAAGAGATTATTTGTGAATCCTGGTAATATAAAGACTTCAGTTTTATTCTTTTATTATGTCGTTCTGAGTAGTCCACTTGACTACAAAATCATTACATACGCTAATGTCACGTTGTATAAAGAACAAACAAAATAAGTTGTACGTTAAAAAAAAAGAAATAAACACTTCATACCATTGTTTCCTTTGTTGTTGACAGAACAAGTTTCGTTATAATGGGATATCAAAGTAATAATGTGTAATTAACTTTTGCTGTGTTATTACGTACAAGGGCCGTTGTCAAAGTGCGGTAATGCCACTTAGCACGCAATGCCTCGAGAACGCGGCGGAAAGTGGGAAACGGAAGTGTCTTAATGAGAACGGAGTGTCTTAACACTAGGTTTCCAGGTTAACTTTGCTTACCGTCTCAAATTCTATCTTTGGCTACCCTCCCGTAATCGAATTAAATAACTAAGAGTTTTGTTGTGTACATATGACATCTCTAAATCTGTTTGTCTCTAAAAAATTTGCCAGGTTCTGCCTTCTTATATAACCGAAATACGTTTGTGGGAATCCCCTCATTCAACACCCTTACCCGCATCAAGCGACATTCAATTTCAACAAGCTCCTCCTGAAATTCTCCAGACAGTAACTACTGCCACACCGTTTATACCTGAAGTTGACCCAGTGTATATAAGCCGATAACTCTGTCCAATGTTACAGGACTTATTGTCCTTCCAGCAAGTTTTCTGAAGGAAGGCATACTGGACCCGACGTCTCATGATGTACATCTGCGAGTTCTCTGCATCTTCCGGTTATAAAGCCAATATTCCACGTTGCAAAGTGGAGTTTCCGTCAGGGTACTCACGTCTTTTGCCGTGCCCGTACCTAGACACGGTAGCCCTTGCCCACTTATCGCAGATGTAAGGCGATTTAGCATCGTTTAGCGGCGACACCCTAGTTATACCCAGTTTCTGCCTGCCTTTGTTCATTATAGCGAAGATGGCGGTTTTAAAATGAATCCCAAAACCCCTTTGTGGGGAAAACCCGAGAGGAGAGAAATATAACAGATAGAAAAGGGGGAAGGATAGGAAAAATGGTGAGATTAAAAGAAGATATCACCTTTATTTTACTACGTATGCCTTAGAACAAATATCGGACAGATATTAGTCAGAGCACCCTCTGAAAGACATGACATCTCTACTTATCAGAGGTACTTGTAACCGCCGGTATCTACAATAAGAAACAATTCAATTATCATGATGATATAATCCAGTCTTCCTTGATAAATGAAATAACTAACACAAAAATTAATTTCAATTCGAAGTCATCGATTTGAATCTTATAAATAATATGACATTGATGGCTAACACTGATTGATATAGTAAACTCAGGTTTGTTAGTAAAATAAACATAAAACGTCGTTGTTTGAATATTTACTTAAGTAATGGTATTTTTCCTTAGAACATAAAACATTATATGGTTATGGAGATCTTGATATACACTACAATATATTAAATCATATACTATATATGAAACTAGCCATTCATTTGGCTTTTCTTGTGTGAAATATTCATATATCTATAAAATTAAAAAATAGAAATATTTTTGGGTAAGTCGTGGCGGAAGGGCCCAAGCGAGCGACAGTATGAACTGAAATGAACCACAAATATAAGCTTGTAATGATCGTTTTTACCTTTCCGATTTTTTTTCTTTATTTGTATTAAAAATATATAAATGCTCATATATTTTGATTGCGTTGTATTAGAAGCTTACGTTCTGTGCTCCAAGGATTTGTAAACCTGAATATCTGATATTAATTTGAACTCTAAAAATGGATTAATTATTTTAGTAATTTGATTTGATTATCATATTTAATAGAAAAATGTTTAGTTATTTCTTACGTAGTTTTTCCACATAAATTCCGATTCCGCAAAAATTCTGGGTTTATAAAAATTGATTATATATTGCCACACATATCTATTATCATAAAAATAATAATTTATAAACAATATCAAATAACAAAATACTAAAACTAAAAATGTAGCCAATACAATAAAACAGTTGTATAAAACAACTGTTTTAGTGATTAGTAAATTTGTCGGACTAACTACTTTAATGTGATATAACATTTTTATTTGTGAACAAATTGTAATAAAACAAACCTTATATGTTAACGAAATCTTGCCAAAATCCAATAGTGAAAAGTGTATTTAAATCGGTTATGCCAATTCTGAGATTAAAGATAACAAACGCACAGATAAACAAACAAACAAAGTTTTTTAAAATGATTGTTTCAGGTTCTACTACATTAAGTATAGATTAATTATTTAAATATCCATATAAATTAGGCAATAATCATAATATTAATGTTGTTTTAAAACTTTTTTTATAAATTTAATTAATTATATTCATTTATATGTTCCGCTTCGTATTCGGTATATCTTTATGAATATTTTAAAATTTCGAAGCATTTTAATTTTTTTATATTTGATAATTTGATATAACTTATAAGTTATGTCTTGTAGTTTTAAATAAATGTTTTTCATATCTTGAATAATATTTTTTTTCACATATAATATGATTTTTCATTCTTCATTTCTCACCCATTTTGAAGACGTTACATGATGGATAATGAAACCTCTTAACCTTCTAACTTTACCGTCAGTACCTACTAAATAGTAATGTAATAAATAAAATTCGATTTTTTTTTATTTATAAATTCTCTCAGGCCACCCAGAATCTAACTTAAGCTAAAATATTTACATAAATAAAATAATTATAATCAGTAAGATAAATTAAATTAACAATTTTTATTTATTACAGCAAAATGCCGGCATACGACAATGAAGGTGCCACAATATCCATGGAGGATGTCCGAGATCCTGAGCTGACGATCAATACTATAGGAGAAGAATTAGCTGCTAGAAGAAACCGGATGTTGAAACCGCAGAAGTCCACATTAGCTTCAAGAAGACAGCAAGCAGTATGTGTGAGACGAGCTCATAAGAAATACGGCCCAACAAAGAATCCTAATGTCATATTGGACGGATTGAACATGACTGTACCTAAAGGCGCCATGTAAGTTGTTACGCCTGGTTTTTTATGTTATGGTAAAAAAAGTTTCGATTTTTGATTTGTTTAAAGGGTTATTTATAATGAGGGTTATTTATAGTATATTGCCTGCTCTTAACGTAACAGCTGTGAGATCGATTCCCAATTGGGGGAATAAATTATTTTCATTTCCTCGCTTTGGTAAGACAACAAAGAGTGAAATTTGAACGGAAAGAGGGCAACGGAATGTCTAAAAATAAAATTCCTTCCGCCTAGCCTACGGGGATCAGCTCAAATAAAAAAAAACAAAACATTATTTTATATTGCTTCTTTCTTTAATAAAATTCGGCTAGTCAACACGCGTTGTCTCGAATTCTCGAAAATCTAAGTACATACTCATATAAAAGAAGTTAACATGAGTACTCTTATATATAACATAAAAGTTAATATAAAATAGAATAAATATAAATATCTTGATAAGCAAGGCATTAAAAAATCCGTAACGGGTCCGTAATCCGTACGTTCCTTCTTCCATTTTCATTTTTTCTACTTCCTGTTTCGATTGAAAATTCACTAGTCTGTAGGAATATATATTTTGATTCATACGTATTTTATACGAGCGACCTGGCCGTGGCTTCAAACGCGTTAGATAGATACCTCGCGAACAGTACGTATCTACTGCCCAGATTTTCCCTGTGAAAATTTTCGGATAAAAAGTAACCCATATGCTGCTCCACAGGCTCTCTATTTTCCAATGTAATTCTCATTAAAATCATTTTGGCTGTTTTGGATATTAGTCCGGACAAACACATATATAAAAACAAAGTTGTTTGTATTTTATATAATGCTAAAACGACATACACTTGATAAAACGTAGTTATTTTAAAACCACAGACAGACATTTAAATTTTATTTATACGTTTAGATAGGTTAATAAAAAGTGTATGAATTTTGTTATATTGTTCTTATCTAAGGAATATTTTGATGTAAATACATAATTTTTTGTCGTTTACTAATTAAATTATGATCATTAAAAACAATACTCCGAAGGTGTTTCAACACACAATGTCTCGCTTTAAATGACGATTTTTTTTAATTGTTGGAGGTAAAAAATCAATGATGTATCTATTATTAGATTCTCTCTTCATAATACAAGTTATATTCACAAAGTTATTACCCTAATATAACTAATGGATACAATTACATATTATTAATACGATTAACGGCATGCATTAAATAGATAATTGCAATCATTACATAAGCTATTCCAGTCAACTTGGACAAAATGCAATGTCGAAATTTGTTCATTGCCCATCAATTTTCCTAATTTCATTTACATAAATATATCTGATGTAAGTTAAGAATTTAGTGAAAAATCTCTCCGTTTTTATTATTCTATTTTCATTTTCAAATAAAGGCCGGTCGTGGCACAAAGTGTAACTGTAAAATCGCCTGGTTGTGGGTTCGATCCCCACTCAAGGAAGTGAAATATTTATTTACATTTATGTTTTCATTTCTTCGCTCTGGTGTCGAGGCAAAGCGCGGCGTTGAGTTCCGCCACTCAGCACGCAATGCCTCCCGAATTCGGTGGAACGTGGGGAACGGAGTGTCTTAACATTAGGTTCCTTCTGCCTACCCTGATGTGTGCGGGATACATTTGTGTGAAGCTGACATTTTCAAACAATGCATATTATGTTGATATTAACCTGATGACTAAATGCTCTTACATGTTAAGTACTGTTTAACTTTTCATATTGTCGATAGTTTAAGGTTGTAAGGATAATTAAATACACTTGTGTTTAGATAATGTTAGGTAATTGTGTTTAGGTTCCTTTTAACATATAGTTTTTGTTTTATTTAAATCGGTTCGTAAATAATAAAGCTATATCAATATAAAATATGTGGTTCGACAGGATATGTTTCAAAGTTGTTATTGAATTGGCTGAGACTTTACTTTCCAATGTACCTGTACCTATATATTGTATTTAAAATAATAATTTAGTAAATAAGTTACTTTCATGTTCATGTTTCTAATCTAAATCTAATTGTTTAGTTCTAGCGAGCGAAGCCGCAATCGAGTAGCTAATTGATTTTTTTTTTTAGCTCCAGGTTGTATCCCATATATGTCAGGGAAGGCAGAGGGAGCCTAGAGTTAAGACACTTCGTTCCTTACTTTTCGCCAAATATTGGAGGCATTACTTGTTGTAACAGTTGGCCTCGTATAAAACATATTGATATCTCATACAATATATATATATTTTTCAGATATGGTCTTCTGGGAGCGTCAGGATGTGGAAAAACTACATTGCTCTCTTGCATAGTTGGTCGTCGTCGTCTCAATGCTGGTGAAATATGGGTCCTTGGTGGAAGACCTGGTGGACCTGGTAGTGGTGTTCCTGGACCCAGGATTGGTTATATGCCTCAGGTAAAATATAATTACTTTTATTATTTTGATAATATTTTACCTTTTTAAATATAAATAGAAAAAATACCTAATAAATAGAAAAAGTCCCACAGTGAGAAACCTTCTAAAAAGATTTTTATAATTATTAACGTAATTTTAGTTTTAATTGTTACCATCATCATGATTGAATTGGGAAGTGTCTAATCACACAAATTTTATTGTCTGTATAAGTGATTGATTAAATTTATTTATCTATAGATTTATCTCTTGGGCTATACCGTACGTAATCTGCAGAAAAATCTGCCGAAAAAGGAATTTTAAATGGTTTAAATTAGAAAAGCCAAAGCATATTTGTATATAATAATTTTTAAACATACATAGTGATGTTGTAAACTTTAATATTTTCCAAATAATTATTTATCTATTTTTGTCTCGTTACGTAATGTAAGTTTTTCTTATATTCCCATAAATTTTAAATTTTTAACATAAAGGTCGAGGTTTAAAAACTTAACAATGCTTAGTGTCATAAGAATATGTATGAGTACATGAAAAATGTGTTTAAATTGACGTCATAAGTAATGAATATTTTTGAAATGAATTTATATTTTTAATATATATTTCATGTTTCATAAAATTTATTCAATTTTCCTTGTTCAAGGCTACTAATACATTGTATTATATTCAACACGTTATACTCACTGAAATTATTTTATCGTTATGTAGAAAAGCCTTAAGTAAACTATTGATAGATCACTCCCTTTTTAATTTTTAGAGATATTGTATTGTGTAACTTAACGCTGCGCTTTGTCTACCCAAACACAACAACCTAAAATATGATCAACATTAATAGTTTAAGCGAGTATTAATAAAATCGACACCATTTTTCCCATAAAACAGCTCAATAATAAGAAACATATATAAAATAGACAAATATATGATAATATTAATAGTTTGGACTAGATTGGCAACTTGTCCCAATCTCTTCGGGATGGAATCATTAATATGGTTTATCTATATCAATATATCTTAGTAACACGATAAAATATCCAGATAAGCGGACATCAGGAAAATACATTTCGTAAGGATTTCAGTGGATTTACAGGATTCTTGCCTTCCTTGTGCCTTTGCTATTATAGTTGTACCTATATATTATATTAAAAATGTTGTAGACTTGGCCAAGATCAATGTTAATAATATTTGGTTATCTTTTGAAATTTTTATCTTTATAAAGTTTTATTGTAGTTTGAACATTATACATTATTAAAATATATACCTATTTGAATTATAAATGGTCTGGGTTTGATTCCCACTCGAGGGAATTAATTATTTTCATTCTCTACGAAAGTGAAGAATGTTGCCTCTACCTACCTCGCTACAATTTTACAAAGCGTGATAGTAAAAGAAAATATAGATATTTTTAACATCTTTAAATTGTTTTTCTGGGGAATAGACTTATGTGGGCATAACAAAGAAAAGTAATAGCATGTAAGCCCGCGACTCTTGGAAATCGTCTTAGAGGCGCGGGTTCGAACCCATTCCGTTCAAATTTTTATATGTTTTCTAAGAAGTACATATATAAAGATTATGAAACGTTGATCATGTAATAATATTAGATACCATAACGTGCCAAAGAAGCTCGTTATAATGAAAAGTAATATTTCTCGTTTGAAACCCATTTTGTTGGCGAAAATATATGAGCTCGGTTAATCTTTATATTTTAGTAGAAAACCGAACACATTTGTACCGCTTTTTGGTATTTGAAAGATATAAGGAAAATTGGTTTATTGAATACCTTAGAGTAATTTCTTTCTTTTCTTTTTCTAATTTCTCAATTTTCTGACAGATTGGTTATATGGCGTGTTGAATTTGCTACAGAATGTGCTCGGTTTTATAAACTGTATGAGCCTCAAATGGCGTACTTTCTGAAGAGTTCTAATGTTCAGGTTCTGGCTCCGTCATCACACCAGCTCTTTGACACCATAATATTGTCACCCATTCTTTTTATATTTGCGTATTGTGTTTTATTTTTGCATTGTCAGTTACGTATAACAATCAAGTTTCATGAAGAAACAATGTTATCAGTGGTTCAAATTTAGTGTCTTAGATTTTATTACATAGATTGTTACAGCTCGACTTAATAAAACCGTGCTACAAAAATATCATTCTTTCACTACAGCGTGAAGCTGATTTAATTTTTTATTAATAATAAAGAAATAAACCTACAAGAAAATACAAGATTCTTATGTAATTTATAGAAAAAAAACCCAAAATAACAATATATTTACTCGTTTCTTAATCTCATCAGTTAAAATTTTCCGATTTTTATTTTTGTATGTACCTACCCGTGACCTTAAACTGAGCTTCATGTTAATATTTTACATCATGCCACAAAAAAATTATTATTCTATTCACATTATAAATTCATAATTTGTTATAGCGTTTTGGTATAATACTGTAGTTACCAAAAATCATTGTTTTTTGTGATTTTTTAAATGGTTGTTTTTAAAACTATTACGTGTTTATAAAAGGCCATGCGTAAATGAATTGTAAAGGCGAGAGGTTATTTCAGATTTCAACTGAAACTAGAGAAACGAAGTATCTTAAATGTTAAGATACTTCCGGTTCTCTGGATGATTGGATGGTTCGTGGTTCCACTCTGCTATGTGCGGGATACAGCGTGAAGTTGAAAAAAAATATATATCCAGGCATTTTTTAACATTTTTAAAATGTTATTTCATACTTAGGAAAGAAAAATACTTATTTAGAAAACGTATAAAAATTTGAACGCAGCGGGACTCGAACCCGCGCCTCCTGGAAACCGACCAGGCGCTCTGACCACTAAGCCATGCGTTCTCGCCAATCTACGTCGAAATTTTTATACGCTTAATTAGAAACACAGAAATGCATTACGCAAAAAGTGAGGAACGGAGTGTTTCAACACTGGATCCATCTGGCTACTTTGCTATATGCGGGATAATAACGTAAGCAAATCTGCGTATAAAAAGTAAAGTAACTTAACCGCATAACCTTCATGTATTAGATTACTCGTCACTCATTTGAAGTGTCAGTATGCTATTAAGTATTACAGTATCGGCTCACCTACATGTGACATTGACATATTTATGATGAATCAGTGAACTAGAAAAAAAATCAAATCAGCTTCACGCTGTATCCCGCACATCAGGGTAGCCAGAGGGAACCTAGTGTTAAGACACTCCGTTCCCCACTTTCTGCCAAATTCTGGAGGCATTGCATGTTGAGTGGCAGAACTTAACGCCGCGCTTAACCTCGGCACCAGAGCGAAGAAATGGAAATATATATTTAAGTAAATATTTCATCTCCTCGAGTGGGGATCGAACCCACAACCATTCGGTTTTACAGTCATACCTAGTGCCGCTGGGCAATGACTGGCCTCATCATTATCATCATGATTAATATTTTACTTTTTTCACTCGATATATATAGTTTTCGAGACAGTGCGTGATAAGCGGTAGAGGAGGAATTGGAATAATATATATTATCATTATAACGTATACAGTCAGATACTGTCGAACTGCGACACGTCCACCTCAATTAATATTCCTTTATTGCAAAATGTTCATAAATTATGTTTGTGATAAAATTCAAAGACAACTTTATTAATATATATATAATATATAATTTATTATTAATATAAGACGTCTATTTAGAATGAGTTATATGTAGATGGCGCTATATTATATATATATATATATATATATATATATATATATATATATATATATATATATATATATATATATATATTTATACCTCTAAGATAAATTAACTACAAGTTAGTTGGATTTCAACAAAAAACATAAATTACGGGTCGTATCAGTCATGGCCTAATGATAGCAATTTACTCTAAAAGCTCTATTAAATATATATTATATTTTAATGTTTTTACTGATTATTCTAGTGGTTTGAGGCCAACCGTGCTGCAGAGGCACAAAGTGCGACAGGAAAATCGACTGGTTGTGGGTTCGATCCTCATCCGAGAAAATGAATTATTTATTTACATTAATATTTGCATTTCTTCGCTCCGGTGTCGAGGCAAAGCGCGACGTTGAGTTTCGCCACTCAACATGCAATGCCTCCAGAACTCGGCGGAAAGTGGTGAACGGAATGTCTTAACACTATGTTCCCTCTGCCTACCCTGCTGTGTGCGGGATACAGCGTGAAGCTGATTTCATTTTTTATTTTTTTTTAACTATTTAAGAAGTTATAAAAAATATATTAAAGGCGTAATAAGCCTTTATCAAACGACCTTTTTTAATATTCTGCTGACTTTTAAAATCTTTTTATTCGACTGACAATACTGACGTTTTATTTTAAAATTAAGTATTAAAATTTCGCTCGCATCAACGAAATAGTAATTAAAACTTTAAGACAAATTATTTTATATATTATCTTCTCTGGCGCAAGGGGTTCAAGTGTGCGACTGTAAGCGCGACCGGTTGTGGGTTCGATTTCCACTCAAGGAAATGATATTTTCTTTTCCTCGGTCTGGTATCGCGCAGCGTTCAGCTCCGCTCCGCCTTCAGAATCCGGTGAAAAGTGGAGAACGACAGTATTTATAATGGGATTAGAGTGTTCCCAAGTTCCGTCGCCTGCTATATGCGGGATATAGCGTGAAGCTAAAAAAAATATTTGAAATATTTTTTTTAGTTATATCCATTCACTATGAACACCAACACTATTCAAACCGGATGTGAACCCATGTAACGCATGAACCCATAAAAATCTTCCATTGATTTCTTATAAAAAAAACATAAATTAATTATATTTTAATGCTTAGCTAAGTCTTCTGAATTTAACCGGTTGTTGTTTGCATCCTCAAATAACTTTTTGCCAAAAAGTTTTTATGTACCCACCTATGACGTCATTTACAAGTGTTATGTTTTTATATAAAGTTACTCGAATGTACATTTCAAAAAAGATAAGCGAATGTAATAATACTGTTATTTGATACTTCAAATTTGATACTAATTCAAAAATTACAAAAAAAAAAAAACAGGTAAAAAACATTATCAGAACTCGTAAGTCTTGTTTTATCTTACTGGGATGAGAGATAAAAATTATTAAAATATTACACCGTGTTGGAATCGAACCCGTATCCATCGCCTTTACAGTCAAACGCTGTTCCACACCACAGCTGTGGTGTTAAGATTATTAAAAAAAGAGAGGTTACTAAATAATAATATTTTAAACTAACGTATAATCTCTATACGAGTATATAATAAAACAGTAAAAATATTGTCTGTATATTTAGTAATTTTGACTGAAATCGATAGAAGGACACTTAAAAAGAATGACAGAAAGCAAAAATATATTTTTTTAATTTCTTGTCTGTCTGTCTGTCTGTATGTATGATCACGTTAATCTCCGAAAGTACTGAACCGATTTACTAAAACTTTCACCAATTGCTTTGTAACTCACCTTAATATTTAAAGTTTGTTTCATCAAAATCGGTTAGTTAAAAAAAAAGTTATCGTCATTTGAATGAAAACAGGGCATATTTCCTGCGAATATTATATAGCAATCGATAGATATCGATACTATAATTGTACTTATAACAAATGTATATAATTGTTTGTAATAAATTTGTATTTTAAACTGTATAATATGTGTATTGCCATTTCACCAAGCGGGCGAATCCGCAGGAAATAACTATTCAGATATAAAATGCTAAACAACAATGATAATGCAAAAAAAAACTACTCAGTTTCGAGAAAAAAAGACAAATTATGGTAATGTATCACCATTTACGTTATTTTCATATTAAATAGATTATGAGTAAACATTGGATTTTCCTAGTTCATCTTTTATTGTCTTTCAGTGTCATCAGAAAAAAATGTTGTAATTACCAATAGCGTGTAGTGGGACAGCGTTCACGTGATGGTTGCTGGTTCAATTCTCATTTAGTGCAATGGCCAGGCGCAGGCGCACAAAGTGTGGTTCGATCCCCACTCTAGGAAATGAAATATTTATTTGCATTTATATTTTCATTTCTTTGGTGGTGCTGGTGTCGAGGTGAAGCGCGGCGTTGAGTTCCGCCACTCAACACGCAATGCCTCCATAACTCAGCGGAAAGTGGGAAATGGAGTGTCTTAACACTACGTTCCTTCTGCCTACCATGTTGTGTGCGGAATACGGCGTGAAATTAGCTATATATTTTTTTATTTTATTTGATTATGTTCATTTTCATTCGAGTTTCGCCACTACAATATTTTCTTTGTTTGTATTGCACGTTTTCATTTCTTGCTAAATTTCATAATTATAGGTCTAAGGGAGATACCCTACAGATTTAGTTTAAGCAGCACCGATTTCCAAAGCATAATCGCTTGTATCTTTTGATTATATTGACTTAAAGCTTATTTTTTTCTGTGCTCTAAGAAAACGTAAGTGGACATTCTATAAGGGTTCCGTTATTTTCTTATGAGGTGAAGTAAGGAACCCTAAAAAATATTTAAAAGAGCAACACGTTAAGACTAAACGTAAAAACAAGTAATAATTGCATTAAGAAGACTAATACGGCATCAGAGGTGAAAAAGTTAATTATACATTATGCCATTGTTGTTTCTTAAGATTTTGTGTTGGCACAGAAAAAACTCAGGGTTATTACTTCATACGTACGTATGTAATATAAATAGGCTATAGGTATATCGTTATCGCTATTATTGCACAATTGGATAATGTATGACCGTAAATTATGGTTGTTGGTTTGATTTCCGCTTAGGTTATGGTTTATGTTTATAACAAGTTTTCCCCTGTGATTTTTCCGCTTTAGTCATATGAAAATAAGGGTAAGAGTAGGGTAAAGTTGTATAGGATTCAGCACATTTTCTTTGTGTTTGGAGGTACGGTGGGTTACATCGGAAAGTTTAACGTTACGTAATTTAGCCTAAGTCTAGATATAAATATTTTTTTAATTCGAAGTATCAGTCGGAGGCAAGTCGTGGCGAAGGGGCATAAGCGTGCGACAGTAAAAGCGGTAGTTTGTGGGTTCAATTCCCACTTGAAGAAATGAAATCTCTATATATAATAAGACAGTAAAAATATTTTGTCTGTACATTTAGTAATTTTGACTGAAATGGATAGAGGGACACTTAAAAAGACTAATAGAAAGCAAAAAGATTTTTTTTTAATTTCTTGTCTGTCTGTCTGTCTGTCTGTCGACATATTGTTGTCCGCATTTTTCTCTGAAACTACTGAACCGATTTACTTGAAAATTTCACCAATTGCTTTGTTTTAACTCAATTTAGGTTCTAAAGTTTGGTTCATCAAAATCGGTTCATTAAAAAAAAAGTTATCGTCATTTGAATGAACTCAAGGCATTAGCTTGCCAGCGAATGTTATATAGAAATCGCGCTGGTATGACCCTGGCTAAAGAATGACGTTCGAAACGTCTGGGTTATATGATTGTTGATAAAAATATATATTTTTGAAGCACTATTATATAATATTTTATACAATAAAGTAAACAAAATTGAATTGTTAGTGGAGATTACCTTCATTAATCATATTTCGAAATTACAAATAGTTTTAGAGAAAAGCTATATCGAATCATGTTATCCCTTACTCTCAGTGTATAAATAAGTATATTATTTATCTTGGCCATTTAATGTAGATCAAAATGTTGATTAGTAGCACAGATTTGAAATTACGATACTAAAAAATTATTGCTGTGTAGCGGCTCGCCGACCTCCACGCTTCCTCCCGCGCCCTCGATATTTTGCTTATAAAAATGGATCCGCCGCACCCGCCTAGCTTCCCCCGGGCATGGAAGGAGGGCCTACTCATCATGTTGCCCAAGGCTGGGAAGAGCCCATAGCAGCCTGAGGGGTACCGATCTATAACCCTCCTTTGCGCGGTCTCCAAGCTGTCCGAGAAGTTATTCCTCTCACTTCTCCAGGCGCACATCCACCCATGAAGCGAGCAGTTTGGCGAGCGGGTATACTACTCTGGTTACACTACGCCGTAACAGCGATCAACCGAAAGGAGAGAGCAATAGCAGTCTTCTTCGACGTAGTACGCGTATTCGACCACGTCTGGCACCCGGACCTACTTCATTAAGTGCTCAGAGCCGGCACCCCCCAGCACGTCGCGCATGTCTTTGCCTCCCTGCCTCAGTGACAGGACATTTTTCCTTGAGAGTTAAGAGTTCGAGGTATAGCGGCGACTCGATCGTTGCCGTTCTTCCCCAGGGCAGCATTTTGTCACCTGCTCTCTACGCACTATACACTGATGACATCAAATCGCCCTAGCGAGTATCACACAAAGAGAAATCCTGCAGGTGGTCCAGAACCTCATCCTCCGTCGAGTGACGCAGGCGCCATACTACGTGAGAAACACCACGCATCACCGCAACCTAAAAATAGAAAGCCTGGAGGTACACATTGGTCGTCTCGCGTCCAACGCATTCCGCTGCGCCAATGTATCGGGTCACCTGCACCTAAGGAGCAGCACTCCGTGGCATATCCGAGGTCAGACGTCAGATGACTTCCGAGGGACTTTCTATCCTCCTCCAAATGCGACTCATGAGCCTTGCATTGATCCTTGGTCGTTTAAGCTGGGCCTCCCTCAGGAAACCGAGGGTCTCACCTGACTGAGTTGACCGCCTAGATGGCATTTGATAATCTTTCCAATCCCGTCCCGCACGCCTCTCTCTGTGTCTGCTCTAGAGCAGGTTATCGCTTGAGACCACGGCCATGGAACCAACGCCCAGATGTCGTTCGGAGCTACTACGGAGATGGACGAGAGAATGCTTCAATTCTGTGCCTGGGTCTATAGCAAAGTAAATTTAGAAGCGATTGCACGTATTTTGGAGTTATCCAATAATTATAATGTATTTCGTCGCGGCATTGTTGGTTACATCTTTCGTTTAAGTATTTTTGGGTAAGAGAATAGTAGGTAGTCTGTTGTTTATAATTTCTTTCGTTTAATTTTTCTGTTGTTTGTGTCATTTGTTCAGGTGTGTATTTTTTTAAACAATTGGAACATTCTTATTGGAGCTACGAGGAGCTAAATGCGGGTTGCATTAAGGTTTCAATAATTTTCACATTAGTAATCTTAAGTGCTTTGCAAACATAGGTACATTATATGAATAATTCAGTAGTTAAAGCGGGCGAAGCCGCGAGCGGGTCGCTAGTATTTAATATTTTCATTTCCTCGCTCTGGTTACTAGCATGCAACGCCATTCAATAAGCAATGTCTCCAGAATTCCATGGAAGGTGGGTAACGGGAGTGTCTTAATGAAAACAGCTTTAACAGTAGGTGATCAGGTTCTCTCTGCCTATCTGATATGTGGGGGACTACAGCTTGAAGCTAAAAAGTATCAGTGGAAGCGCTTGCGCTCCTTTTACGGGAGGAGCAGCATAAAGGGTAGAATATTTCAAAACTCGTACCTACTTAAAACCCGTACCTAAAAAATAATCAAAATTCATCTACAGTTTAGACGTAGGATTTTTTTTCATAGTTACGAATAGATACCAATAACGTTAATACCACTTTTCATTTTTAAAAAACATAGAACGATTCATACGAGACAATTACCTATTTTCTATAATAAACCTAAACAATGTTCAACTTCACCGCCAATATCTACGACTCGATTTCATGAATGAGGCGTGTGCAGGTTTTGTGGCTTTGACAGGTTTGTGTCAGTGTTTTGTTCTTTGCAAATGGTGTTTTATTTTACAATGATGAAAAAAAAAACACTTTTTAATTTTTGGCAAAATTTTTGATTTAATTAGGCTTTTGAGTAGTTAAAACTGTGCTTTCATTTAAAGTGATGATGACAAAAACACTCTGTAATCAGTTGTATCTAATAACTGATTCATCTTATTACAACACACATATTATGGAAATACGCGAAATGAGGATTAATGGTTCAGGTGTTTGTCAAACAATTGTTGTTTATTGTTGCCTTTGATTTATATTGCGTTAGTGATTTGTAGTGGTATCGTAAAGTAAATTACACCATTTTAGTTTGTAATAAGTTATTAATTTTAGGATTCACGCTGTACCCCGCATATCTATATATAGACATGATATGTGATTTTTAACATGATTTTATTAAAAAGATCACTGTAACAAAATACGTTATAACATCTAAGAATCGGAATTTGAACCATTTTTTAATAATTTTATCCTCGTCTTAGCAGTTATACGTAACTTAGGTGATAATATAATATTATGGTATCAACAACTTGGTGTGATGATGGAACCTGAATATTGGAACTCTTCAAAGGTCCCTAATAGACGAGTCTTGACTAGGCTCATACAATTTATAGTTCCAAGCGAATTCTATAGCATTTTTATCACTTGGCGTGTTTTTAGTTGTTTCATACTATAAGTACTAAACAAAACTGTTGTTAACTTTTTGTAGATAATATTTTGTCTATTATCTCTTGTTTTTGATCTCATGAGACGAGATGAAAAAATCGCGATCATATTATGATATGATTCAGTGAAATAGATTTTAAAAAATCCAAAATTATATATCAGTCAAGATGCGCTTAAAAATTGTATGCTGAATTTCAATATTTCTTTCTTTTTAGGAAATCGCGCTATTCGGAGAGTTTTCTATACGAGAAACAATGATTTACTTTGGATGGATAGCGGGCATGACTACTAAAGAAGTGGACGAGAAAGTCGATTTTTTAGTATCACTGCTACAGTTACCTAATCCTACTAGGTAAGTAACAATTATTAATTACAATATATTTTTATATTGAGGTCGTCGTGGCGTAGGGGCGCAAAGTTGTAACTGGTACACGAAGGTTGTGGGTTCAATTCTCATTCGAGGATATGAATTATTAATTCTTAATATTTTAATTTCTTCGCTATGGCACCAAGGTAAAAGGTCTGCATTGAATTCCGCCACGCAACACGCTTTGCCTCGAAAAATTCGGCGTAAATTGGGCAACGGAGTGTTTTAATTTTAGGCCTCTTTCCCTCTCCCTCTGCCTACCCTGCCTGCGTGGAGCTGAGTTTTGTATTTAAGAGAAAATACTAAAAATTGAAATTGCATAGTTTCGGACATTGTCCATAGTTATCATTGTAGGTATTGAGTAAGTATCCGTTTTCCACTTCCTGTCCGAATTGACACTGTGACTTGAGTGGGGGAACTCAACGCCGTGCTTTGTCTTATCATGACAATTTAATTTCATAGATGCATCTCAATAGCATCTCTACGATGCTACGAATATATATTTTTTGTTAGAAACCATCATAATAAACGTCTATTTTCATATTGTTCAGTGAGTTTAGCTATAATTATAAAATAACAGTGTCATAGCAGAGTCAAGGATGTATATAATTGCTATTTAAAAACATAGTATTATTTTATAAAGTATTTAAAAATAAGAATCTTGCGTCGTGCATCAGTTGCACTGCAGTATCTCTTGACTGTAAATGCGACAGTTACGGGTTCGCTTTCTATTCCGGGGAATAAATTATTTTTATTTCTTTGCTTTGCTAAGAAAAAAAAGGGTCGCTTTGAGTTCTGCTACTCAGCACGTAATGTGTCGAAAATTAGAAGAAGAATGGAGAATAGGGTTTTTACCTATCATGTGAAGAGAAATTTTGCTTAAGTTAATTTAATATTAGTAGTATATTTAAATATGATTTTACTTCCTACTAAATTGGAAAATACCTATACGTGATGGTTAGGAGATCTAATCTCCGGATATTTCTAAATACGTAGGTTTGTTATGGATGTTTCCAGTTCTATTTAAACAAAACTTTTCTCTACCTTGCTATATGCAGGATAGAGCGTGAAGCTATTAAAAGAGTATATAAATCAATTTATTCAAATATAACTATTGTTATTAATTATGAATAATAAACACGGCATTGAGTTCCATTACTCAACACGCGATTTCTTGAAAATTGAGCGGTACATTAGGAACAGAGTGACTTAACACTCTGGTCTAGGTCTCTGTCTACCCCGTTATATGCGATATACAGCGTTAAGTTATTAAAAAAACAAAAACATTCATATTTAATTATGAATTAAACAACATTTTATGTATAAATTTTTTACAGACAAGTCAAAAATCTATCTGGTGGTCAACAGCGTAGAGTGTCTTTAGCAGCTGCTTTATTACATGATCCCGAGCTACTTATCCTGGATGAGCCTACTGTTGGAGTGGATCCAGTACTACGACAGAGGTAAATATTTAATTGGTTTTAATATGAATTTGATTCTTTGATACTTACTTATGGCAAAGAATCTTAGTTATTCAATTAGAATACAAATGCTTTTAAATTTAATAAAGATCGAATAAAAAAATAAAAAGTGAGTAAATATTGAGAAAAATTTGAAATAATATATTATACATATTTGAAAAATAAAATTACAACAAAGAAAAACATAAGAATATACAATTTTATGTTCTTTATATTATAGTACATATGTATTATAAAATAAAATATCAGTATCTATATATTTCACGCAATATCGTACAGTTTATGGCAGCGTGAGCAGAGAGGACCTAGTGATAAGACACTACGTTCCCGACTCTTCATCCAAGATACTCTTTGTAACCAGAGTGAAGAAATAAAAAAAACATTCTACCTCATGGAAGTCGAACCCGCAATCGTTACATTGAAAGACAGACGCTGTGCTCCTGTGTATATTTAACTTTCTTTTCTCTACCTAAAGAAAGCGATAAAATCTAAGTGAATCATAGTTGATCCGAAATCCTATCAGCATCAACCGACAACAATCCGATTAAGATTATAGGTTTTAAGCTACGTATTACTACATACATGTATGCAGTTCTATTTCCACTCATGAAAATATTTTTTGCGCTATGTACCTCAGAAGGAACCTGGGATAGGTGTTGAGACACTCCGTTCCTATTAAGACATTCCACCGAATTCTGGAGGCATTGCGTGTTGAGTGGCGGGATTCAACCTTGCTCTTTCCCCGGAATCAAAGAGAAAAAAATAAATTATTAAACTTGTACCTAATAGTTCAATCGAACCTAATACCTAATAGTTCAAGCGATCAAAGCTGTAAGCGGAACACTAGTACTTAGTAAATTACTAGTATTAATAGAAATTGAGTAAAATTACTTATATCGTACATAGTGATTTAGCGCCTAATTGGAACTTATGGCGGTTAATTGTTGGTTTTCAATTGATTATTATTTTGTAGCATAATATAAGATGTATAACTTTTCAGGATAATTTTAAATATTATTAAGATATTTAAAATAATTTCCAAGATATATAGATTTTTTAAATATTTTATAGCTTCACTCTGTCTCCCCTATGTAATAATGCGATGCCGCATTGGTATACTAGGGTAGGCAGATAAAGTGTATTTTTAAGACACTTCGTTTCCGGCCACACAATTTTCGAGACATTGTGTGTTGAGTGGTGGAATTCAACGCCGCTTTTTTGTCTTGTTCCCAAAGCGAAGAATTGAATTGAACCCACAGCCGTCGCGTTTACAGTCAGCTTCAGAACTCGTTATTAGGTTAATAATTATGAAAATATATTAATAACGTTGTAAAATAACTTTGAAGCGGCCATGCTATCTGTAGAAAAAAATCAGGAAAAATATTATGATAATTATTTATTCAAAATTCAAATTTATTCTTTTATTTACACAAGTTAAAGTCGAGTTCAAGGAAGTTAAACTCAAAGTTAAAACCTTGTTTACGTAATATTAAGTAAATTTCGACATTAAAATATAAAAAAATACGAACTTTGTTTGGGTCGATTTTTAAACATATATTTTTTTAAATGAACAAAAAACTAACTTCAATACTATACTTATAGGTATAAACTTAAATTCTATAAAATAATACTTAAAGTAAAGAAAATTTAAAAATGTTGAGTGAAAATTATTAATAGTTATTATATATACCAAATACTGGAGAAATGAACGAACAAACATAATATATATATAGTTCACAAATAAAGAAATTCTTCTTACCATAAAAAAGTCGGTTAAAAATAGAGAAATTGAAATCAATTTCTTGTATATAGATAGGCTGCAATGTTGTGTTCCGTCACTCAACATGCAATGCCTCGAAGACTGTGCAGAATATAGGGAACGGAGTGTCTTATCACTAGGTTCCCTATGCTTACCCTCCTGTATGTTGAGTACGGCAAAAATTAAAGGAATCTTAATCTATTATTAAGAAAAAAAATTAAGATAATTTGGTCCTTTCATCACTGACTGGAAGAGAAAACCTGCGAAGATAATTCTACCTTTACACTTAAATCGTTAAGCTTTATTGTCTTTTTTATATATTGTTTATTTAATAAAATGTTATATAATTTGCAGCATATGGGATCACTTAGTGGATATTAGTAAAGGCGGAAGAACAACAGTCATCATCACAACACATTATATCGACGAAACGAAACAAGCTAATATTGTAAGTAATTTGCCTTATTTTATTCATAGCGTCGTCGCGGTGCAGTTGTCTATTAGTACATGCGAAGATCGTAGCTTCGAATACCGTTTAGGAAAATGTTTAGATTTAATGATGTCATTTGATGAAATTTGGGGTTAGGTTAATTTTAACAGAAAATGATTTTAAAATGGAATCTATAGTATATATAAAAAATAAATCAGCTTCACGCTGTATCCCGCACACAGCAGGGTAGGCAGAGGGAATCTAGTATTAAGACACTCCGTTCCCCACTTTCTGCCGACTTCTGGAGGCATTGCGTGTTGAGTGGCAGAACTTAACGCCGCGCTTAACCTCGACACCAGAGCGAAGAAATGGAAATATAAATTTAAGTAAATATTTCATCTCCTCGAGTGGGGATCGAACCCACAACCAGTCGGTTTTGCAGTCACACCTCGTGCCGCTGCGCCACGACTGGCGCACTGACTATAACTGTTGAACACTCAGCTGCTTCGAATTAAAAATTAAAAAAATATTACAGTTTTTGATAGTTCATTTATCGAGTAAAGCTATAGGCTATATTATGATCTAACTTACTCTAGGTACAGTGTCATACGCAACTCTTAGTTATCAATTTAAAAACACACATGAAACATATACATATTTTGTATATTTTCTAAATAAGTGACTTTATTCCTAAAGACAACACGATACTATTACGACGATAATTATGAGAAAACAGAAATTGGTCATAAATGAGAATACACCGACTCACACTTGACCGATAGAAGGTCACTGCTTTGATGCTTACTACTTTTTTTGTGGGCTTGATCCGTATTTGATCCAGGTCAAACATACATCTAGATCTAATGTAATATTTAAGTCCCTAAAGAACAGTCGGTATACATGATTATTAATTAATCATATAAACTGACGCTGAGAGACGTTTATTAGATACAGTTCACTGGATTACTAATATTAAATGCGGTTATATTTCCGTTACTGTATATCTCGCATTCAAAAAGGTTTTATAATCATAAAATATTTTTGAATGCTAAATATACAGATTATATATAATTTGTTTGTTAAATAATATAAAATAATAATAAAACCTATGATGGTGTAGCGGCACAGCATATGACTTTAAACGCGACGGTTGTGGGTTCGATTTCCACTGGGTGGATTGATTTACTTTCATTTCCTCGCTCTGGTAACTAGGCAGAACGCGGCGCTAAATTCCACCACTCAACATGCAATCCCTTGGGGATTGGACAGAAAGTGGGAAACGGAGTGTCTTAACACTACCTATCCTGCTGCCTACCGTCCTAATTAATAATAATAAAAAAAACAAAATGTATAAACATTTTTCACTTCCAAATATTTTTAACGTAAAGGCGTCATAAATCATTATTCGCTTGTATTAGCTAATTCCAGTTTCAATTTTTATACGTAACACATAAATTACTGTTTAATATTTTTTTTAAATCCTTACCTTCATTTATACTGAGATTTATGCTTCAAGTTTGACAATGAATAATTATTATTTTTGAGTTTTTATGAAATATTACATTTCAATCATTTGCCTATTTATTATTGTACGTTTTGGAATATTTAAAAAGTTATAGTGGATGAAGTAAGAACAGCTCTGTTGTCTATAATGTTTAAAAATATTAATTAAAAGGCACAAAGGGTCAAAATTTATATGTACAAACTTACTCTTAGAACCAATATTAGGGTTCCATATCTCGAAAGGAAAAAACGGAACTCTTAGTCATCACTCTGTTGTCCGTCCGTCCGTCCGTCAAAATTTTTTTTATCAGGAATGCTAGGTATTAAATTGAAATAATATCAAATCAAAGTTCTAAGCCAGCGCAATCAAAATAGTCTTTCATGCCGCAAATTTCAAACTCCACCACCTTAAAAGGCACTTCCGTTCTCTACTTTCCGCCGAATTTGCGACGCATTGTGTCTTGAGTGGCTCTCGATGCCGCACTGTGCTTCGTTACCAAAGCGAGTAAATGAAAATATTAAATATTTACACTCTTAGAGTGTGAGAATCGAACCCATAAGCGTTGCGTTTACGCACGTTTGTGCCCCTGCGCCATGCAGACGTCTATTAATGTACATATATATACTTTTTTCTTAGATTGGCCTCATGCGTGGAGGCAGGTTCCTAGCTGAGGAGTCACCAACTGAGCTGATAACGAGGTACAACGCGGAGAGCCTTGAAGATGTCTTCCTAAAACTATCTGTACTCCAAAACATGGGGAAACGACGTCGATCAAGTATCCTCGCTGATGTTGTTGAACGTGTGGAAATTCCTTCAATACCTGTAAGTTTGAATGTTAAAATAACATTTTGGATCTTAGCAGAGAGAAAATGATGAAATATAAAACAGTAATTCCTCTATTTCTTACCGTTATTGAACATTGCTTTACAAAGACAAGTTTTTTTTTAATATAATGACTACCGAGGTTTCATTCTCTTTATATTATATGTTTATTCATCAAGTTTATTCATGCAAGAGATATATCTTAAAATATCTTTGTATTATACGTCGATGTGTAAGATAAGGCTCGAAGCTGAAAACGAAACATTATCCCAAGTGTGGACCAAATCCATTACTGTCACGTGAACATAAAAAATTTCATGACATGGAAAAAATATCTTTTGCTTATTAAATATTAACAAGGTCAAATACAAATTCTAAATTTCATATTATCCACCAAAAAGTTTTGCTACACCAAAAGGTCGCTAAATCTCTGAGACGACTGCCAAAATTCACATGTTGAGAAACTGATTTAAAATGGAAATACGCTTAAGAGCATTATTCAAATTCTAAGAGCATTAACGAAATGGTAATTTTATTTTTTCTATTAACTGAAAAATCCCGTGGAACAACCAATAGATTATACTAAAAAGTTATTATAATGGCTTATTTAAAAAAATAATAATAAATAGATAATCTTGAATAAATATGTATAAAATTAAGCTGTTAATCGCGTATTTGGAGGGCAAGATACAGTCAGCTTTAAAAATTAAAAATACTTCCAAGTATAATTTACTATTTCGTTAGAAGTATTCAAACATACTTAAGAATTATATTTTGTTATTTAGGATCCAACATCAGTAGAAGTAGAAGACGAAATAGGCGAAATTTCAGGAGAATTCGGAGACAACGTCTCTATGAGCAGTAAAGGTCGGGGTATTGTTGTAGAACCTAATTTAGTAGAAGCTTTACCTCCAGAAGAAAAACCTCCAAGTGGAATGTTGCAGAGAATAAAACCTATGCAGCTTCATCATATGGAGGCTTTGGTTTGGAAGAATTTCTGGAGCTTATTCAGGAATTATGGGTGCGTATTAGACTATGATAAGTCCTTAACAAAACATTAAATAAACAAATTTTTACATTATATCGAGGATATTTTAGATTTCTTTTTTAAAAACTTTTTAAATAAAAAAATAGTTATCATTACTTTGGTGAAAACAAAAGCCGATATATAAAAATTTAAATGTATTTAATATTTTTTAATTTTTAAAGTATTAACAATCTAAAAATTCTATTATATCATTTCTTTTACAGCTTACTATCATTCATCATCGGCTTACCACTATCCCAAATGATTCTCTTCTGTCTCGCCATCGGTCACTACCCCAACAGTCTTCCAATAGGTATCGTCAATCATGAAGTGGGAGCCAACAATACTAAAGTCCTTTGTGATTACGATAGAAGCTGTCCTCAAGATCGTCAAACATGGGAATGGAATTTAACAAGATTTAGTTGTCGATATCTGGATTTTTTGTCACAACGGCAACATAATTTGGTAAGTTCTTATGAAAACACGCACAAGCGTGTCTGCCAATTTAAAGAGCTGGCAGGCTGGCTGGTCAAGTTTAGGGCTTGACTTTTATTTTGAGTGAACACATAACCTACCGCGCCCATATAAATCTCCCGTTGCTTTATCGGTGAAGTTTTTTAACTTGGCTCTCATTTCATATACATGGTTTTGATGGAATTAATTTTATTTTCGCATTCTGTAGTATATTTTTAACATACATATTTTTTTTATTAATAGGATCTAAGCCATACGCTTGCCCTTTCTTTTCTTCACCTCAATAGTAGTAGTCAAGTAGATCCATAAGCTATTATCCTTATTATTAGTAGCATAGAAAGTGTTACCATTTTCTTCTTAAGAAATATTGATATCATAATTTGAATGTACGAAGTGTAAATTAACTTTGCTTACCAATGCGCAAATTTTATATAACTAAAAAGTAAAGAATAAAGAAATATTTTTTTTTATTTGTCTGTAACGACACAAACAGTTTAATATAATCGTATTTATAGACACAAATAGTTTAATTAAAAATGTGTAATAATCCTGAAAATAAAATAGCTTATTATATATGTAGATATATAAACTGTACGTTGTTGTTGAATTTAATTAGAACATAAGGATTATTGGTCAGAGCATTTGAACGTGAACAAGAGACGTAGGCATATCTCATGCTTCGTTTATTTTTGTACGGTTTCAAAAAAATATATTAAAATAGATTGCATTAAAAAAAAATTGGTTGCAAAATAACAAAGAAACAATTAAATTGTAATTAACAATGTCTCAGTATAACAAACCGAATTGTATACTGAAAATTAACCAACAATTCGGAAATCCGCTAACATAATTAGGATCGTGGAAAACAGTTTAATAATTCATAACTGCGGAAGTCGTAAAGATTTAATTGTGAACGCAATCCTTGGCGACAGACAATGAACGTGACCAATATTAAATTAGCAACGTTTCAACAAATTATACTTTAATCATTAAAGAATCATTCTTTATCATTGGAAAATATTTTGTACTGTAGTTGGCACGCATGTATACGATTTAACAAAATGATAGTCAGTTCAATACTTATTTTAGGGAGAAATTATATTTATGCGATTGGTGTTTCAGTTCTAATGTACTTTCCTTTCTTGCAAGGCCATTGGAATAACATTTACCTGTGTTTAATACTTGTTAGTTTAGTTACCATTCGAAGCAAATATATATATTTATTTCCTCGTTCTGTCAAGAAAAAGTACGGCGTAGAGTTTCGTCACTCAACACATAGTCTTGAATTCAATCATAAAATGGAGATCGGATTGTCTAAACACTAGGTCCGCGTAAAACTGACTGATGATGATGATGATGATGATTGACTTCTATAGGACTTACATTTCATCTTCAAATCATTTTATTCTACGATTTGATTTCTTTTTTTTCTACATGTACGAAGTTATATGTATGTATAGCTTCGTACAATACTATAACTTCGTACTTCGGTAATATATGTTTCAGAATAAAGTATCAGTAAAAGTTAAAATACAATGAAAATTAAAAATTAGTTAAAATAAATTATTAAAGGAACAGTTATATTTCATATTCGTTAAACAATTGTTCTTGCCTAATTTTCCTCGAGTTCGTGTATCATTTACTGGTCTCCCTTAAACGCACAGCTGTCGTTTGTTAACAAAGTTGATATAATTAATTATTGTTATAATTTCCGTTATTTCGAGAATTTTATTATTTTTTTTTTCATATTATTTTATTACAATTTTCTCATATTTTGAGTGGCAGCAATCACTTAAGATTTCGCCTTTTTATTAGACCTTACCACCTTTTCGTTAGATTTTAAGTGTTGGGTGGCGTAACACAACGCCATAAATTAACAAGATTGAGGAAATTAAGGCATTTCAAATGAAAATATGGATTTTATACTTATAAAATTAATCACTGTAAAATATTAAAGGTTTGAATTAAATTCAAGATGGTTTATTATCGTTTGTCTTTTCTTTTGTATATACAATTTCTAATGCGATATATTACGTTATGAAGTTAATATCGTTGAGTACAAAAAATATCCAAAACAGATTAAATTCATTCAAGTCATATCCAAAATATTAATAAAATTTATCAAATATATGAAGATTTAGATTTTAGAATAAAAACAAAAAAAAATTTTAGAATAAAAACAAAAAAAAATTATATTTTAGATAGAAATAACCAGATATTTATATTCCACATACACGACAGGGTCGTCGTACGAGTTACGTTAATACTCGTTCGTTGACATCGCTCGAAGATTATATATGAGAAATGTTAGAAATGCTTCAAGCGGAATATACTGAAAATTGGATCTTTAGTTTATTTGTGTATTTTGTTAATTTTACGTATTATTTTTTAATAAGTTGCCTTTTGATCTATTAGTGTATCATGATACGATAGAGTTAGTTAGAGATAAGGTAGATATTGTAGGTTCGTGAACAATTTATTCGACTTTAATTTATTCTAGATAAGTTGTCGCTCGCAATTCTGTTTACGTGGACTATTAAAAGTAAAAAATCCTGGAGAATTTTGGGAAATCCTGTGGTTATTTGCTGCCATTTTTGAAAACATTCGAGATGGCTAAGCATATCAATACTTTTTGCAATATTACTACTAGTACTTTTTTAAGTTTTAAGGCGGGTCTATATTTTTAAAATATAAACATATCTTGAGGCCAGTCGTGGCGCAGCGGCACGAGGTGTGACTGCAAAACCGACTGGTTGTGGGTTCGATCCCCACTCGAGGAGATGAAATATTTACTTAAATTTATATTTCCATTTCTTCGCTCTGGTGTCGAGGTTAAGCGCGGCGTTGAGTTCTGCCACTCAACACGCAATGTCTCCAGAATTCGGCAGAAAGTGGGGAACGGAGTGTCTTAACACTAGGTTCCCTCTGCCTACCCTGCTGTGTGCGGGATACAGCGTGAAGCTGAAACATATCTTCGAGATGAATTTGAATAAACAATTGTGGCTTAATACTCACTGATTAGATACCATATGTTTTTAGATACCATATCCATCCAAAGAGATTGCAATGGAAGAAGCACTGAGCGGCAAAGTGAGGACAGTGCTAGTGTTCCCTGCTAACTTCTCGATGTCTTTACAAGAAAGAATGCGTGATCCGAGACATACCGACAATAATACTATCTTTAGCTCTCAAATTGAAGTCCATCTGGATGATACTGGTAAGATTAATTTTATTGTAGGTTTAAAACTACCTTAAGGTGCATTTGTTTAGTTTCACGTTGTATACCGCACTTAGCAGGGTAGGTAGAAGGAATTTCCCATTTTCCGGTGAATTCTTGAGGATATGGAGTGGCGGAATTCAACGTTCCATTTTACCTCGTTGCCAGAGCGAGTAAATTAAAATATTATATTCATTAACTCAACTATTTCATTCCCCCAAGTTGTAATTGAACCCACAACGGTCGCTTTTACAGTCCGATGCATGTGCTGCGCTACAATGGCCTCTTAACATTTGTATTGATAATTAAAATGTTAAGATTGTTACTGCAAGACCTATTTCACTACAAAACAGTTTTTAAATTAGTCATTTAATTTTTTTAAAAATCTGTTTCAGAGTTATAAAAAAAATTGCTCTCCTTATAACAGCATTTAAATACTTTTCAAATTGTCTTAGTATAAAAAAGTAATCATTTTCCATAGTATTAAAAAATGTAATTATTTTCCATAAAAAGTGGGGAACGGAAGGGTCGTAATGAAAACGGAGTGTCAAGTGTCAAAATGTCAAGTGGGTACCTGGGTACCTAGTGTTAAGCACTAGGGTACCTGGGTACCTAGTGTTAAGCACTAGGTACCCAGGTACCCACTTGGCATCACTAAAAAACCAATTTTAGGCTTTGTATGGCTTCTAAGCTCCGAAAGGAAATGCAATCCGTCACGCAAAGTCTAACCTAATGTTTATAGATAAGATAAGAGCAGGCCTATCAAAAAGTTTCATTCAATTTGTATGTAAATTAACTACTTCAGTTCCACTTCCTGTGCCAGTATGATTATTTTTAAGGTTCCCCTGCCTAATGTGGCTTGAATATTTATTTATAAAGTTAAATTGAGTAAAAAAATAATATCCGAAGGTATATTTAGGCGTTTTGATATAAAAACTCCTTTGTTGATTATTATAGATAAATAAAACATATAGATGAGACCAGTCGTTGCATAGGAGCTTGAGCGTGTGACTGTAAACGTGACGTGGCTTTGGATTCAATTTCAACTGAAGAAATTAAATATTTAATACTTAGTGCGGCGTTTAGTTGAATTCTAAAGAATTCGGCGGAAAGTCAGACAGGAAAGAAAGGGAGCGGAGTATCTTAACACTAGCCTCCCTCTGCCTACTTTGCAACATGTGGGATACAAAGTGAAAGTGAAATAAAATGTATAGATATTGAATAAATGATTGATACATGTAAGGAGTTTAGGCATGTAAGTAAGAAAGAAGCACTAAAAAGATTGTTTCGAAATTCCCATTCGAATGGAAATTATTAGAATTTAACATACTTTACTTTTTGGAAGCGCGGATTAGAATCCCGTTCGTTTCTTTCCTATGTGTGGTATAACATTTTAAATATGTCACAAATATTTTAATGTACGTACGTAATAATAATAATAAAAAAGAACAGAACATTGAAATATTTAAAATTTTTGTATTCAAAACCAATTGGTGTATAAATATAATAAAAAATCTTATTTTTTAAATTTAAAGTGAAAATATTTGTAAGAAAAGTTTTAGAAAAACGATAATAACGATTCATTGCTGTAGCATAATAAGCTATAAGACCGCTTTCAGATGTTTTTAGGTTAATATTACTTTTCTATCTAATCTATAAAAACGGCAAAATCCCTTAAATATTTATGTTATTCTGTTTTTTAGTATTTCTTGTTATAGCGGCAAGAGAAATACATCATCTGTGAAAATGTTAATTGTCTAACTATCACGGTTTATGGGATACAGCGTGGTGACGGACGGACAGATATAGACAATAAAATCTTAATAATAGTTATACCCTTTGAGTGCAGAACCCTAAAAATTGCGATTATCCTGTATCTATTTTAAGAGTCTTAATTCAATCTAAAAGTTCTAATAAAAAATATAAAAAAATTAAAATTTTAAAATTTACTTCTCGGAAACACTGGAAGCTATATTGCTCTGGCAGTATTGACGTTACTTGTTCCTGTAAACAAATACAATATTGTTTATTAAGTTTAGGTCATCTTAATTGTAGATTTTTAACTCTATTCTCATACTTGTCACCATATATAATTATTACCTATCATATAAAAACGTAGAAATTAAACAAATTAATTATTATATAAACCACTATAAAAGTATATAAGTATTTACGTAATTATATGCAATGAACAGAATTATATGTGTTACTACTGTTTTATACTACATTTGGTTTGTAGGTAAATAAGAGAATGCTTGGATAATGAAATTAAAATATATCTATTATAGTAAGATATTTAAATAAATATTTTTAGAAAAGGTGTAAAAATTCCAAAGGATCTCGAACCTGCAACTTTTGGAAACTGTTCACCCGCCTCGATTACTAATCCATACGTTCTTACATAGCTACCACTATAAAATACATACAGAAAATATGGAAGTTTGCAATCACAAAATTGATCTCATAAAAATAAGTAAAAAATTGAGAAAGGAATTGAGAAAGTTATTACTGGGCATTCTTTTATGCCAGATATATAAATATAACTCTAAAGTACAATCAATATACATTAGCCGCAATCAGATAAGGTTTACTTCTGAAAAGAGCCTTACACGATCGTCACATACCCGTAAGGTTTTTGATAAAAGGATCAACGGAATATCGTTAATGTCTCGAAATTGCCTTTTAGTAATCTCGTTGAAACCTCCCTTTGTTGGTTTTTTCACAAAAAAAATTATTCTCACTTCCGTATCGGAATCACTCATTACACTTTATTTGGAAATCTGTTCAATTTGCATTATAAAGTGTTATACATTTTGTATTTTATCAATAAAGTGAGTTTTTCTGAGGTCGTGTAGTTTACTTTATTTCCCGAATATCTGGGTAGGCAGAGGGAACCTAGTGTCAAGACACTTCGTTCCCTACTTCTTGCCACAATTTCGGGAAATTGCTTGTTACATCTAAAAACACGCAATACCTTGATAATTGAGCGCATAACGATATCGATGTCCATTTATCCGTTGTGCTTTGATGAGAAATGCTATATTTACTTCGAATTTAAATCTTACTATCTATCGGTTCAAATTACAATAGTTATCTTTATGCATTGATGTAGTTCACATTTAATTTATTATTATTATTTTATTTGTACACCACAATAGATTATTAGAAACACTTTATCAAATTCTTTAATCCATAACTTTATTATTGTCCTTCATCAGATAAACAAATGGAGTGGATGTTGAACAGAGACATTCAAGAGTCTTTAATGGATGCAATAGAACATCTTAGCGAAACGTGTGAACTGCCTAAGCGGTTAATGTCAGTGCCTGTCAATGTAAGTATCGCATTATATTTGTATTTAGATTCACGCTGTATCCCACATATAGCCGGGTAGGCAGAAGGAACCTAATGTTAAGGCACATCGTTCTCCTTTTTTAAAGTTTATGACATAGTTTATTAGATAAATTATTGTAGAAGTTAGAAATATACATAATATATCAATAATTATATTTACCAAGTTAAGTTGAGGCCGTCGTCGCGCTTGGGCACGAGAGTGTGATTGTAACGTGACGGTTGTGGATTCGATCCCCACTTGAGTAAATTAACTTAACTTAGCTTCACGATGTATCCCTGGAGAACGAAGAATATTTATTAATATTCCTCGTTCTGCAAGGTAGCCCGGCATTAAGTTCCGCCACTCAGTACGCAAAGTGTCGAAAAATTCAGCGGAAAGAGGGAAATAGAGTGTCTTAACACTAGGTTATCTCTGCCTGCCCTGCTGCGGGATACAGTGTGAAGCTCATATGCTATTAAGTAATTTTAGGATAGAGAAAGCTGTGATACGTCACTTTATTCTTCACTCTTCATCTAATTGAATACGATAACGAAATGAGGTTACTAGAGTAAAACGAATTATAAATTAACTGAAATTTAATAATATTTAAAATTAATTTTGTGCAAAATTAAATTTGGGACAAAAATGTTATACACAAAACTAAATATTTTTTGTAAAATAATTTCAATAATTTTTATAGAATTTTGTTACTTTTTTACGTAGATACATATAAAAAGATATATTATATTTTTTCATTATAAAATACTTGTTTCAGTTCAACAAACCTATTTTCGGCCTGAAAGTCCCAAATTTCACCGACTTCGCCGGCCCCGGCGTTATCTTAACGTAAGTAAATAACAATTAAGGTTTTATATATTTTAATATCTTTTTAGCTTATTTTCCGATTGCTCAGGAAAAAACTGGTGAGTGCGACTCGGACTCGAGCACCGAGGCTTCTGTACCCGTTTCAGGATTGTAGATTAAGGGAAACTACCAGTTATAAAAGTTTGGGGACATTCTCATTTTATATGAAATTAACTGCAAATATAAGTTTGTAAAGATTTTTTTCTATGAAATTCCTATAAATTTTTACTTTTCGGATTTTTTCTTTATCTGTATTATTAGTTCTCCTTCTTTTTATTTTAAATTTGGTAATTTGGCAAAACGATGCGTAATTGCTCGTATCTTTTGATTGTGTAAACTGAGAAGCTTGATTTTTTTCTGTACCTCACGAGGTCTGAATATTTGATCTTAATTTCAGCTTGATGTTTCCACACCATCTCGTGATAAATAGTAAATCCTAAAAATACTATCATTCTTCCTTTTTAGGGTTTGTATCTCGAACCGTAAAAACCGAACTCTTATAAAATCACTTTATTGTTCGTCCGTCTGGGTGTGTACTGAACAAACTTTTTATTAGTATCCCAGAATTACTATAATTATATCGTATAAGCTTCGACTTTTGTCAATTTAATTAGTCTATAACTATACAAAGATAACTATCAAACATCCATTCACATGAATAAGCTTTGCCTTAACGTTTTCCTTTAGATAAATAATGTAGGTTTATCTTCACCGCTAACGATTGTAAACTTTTGTGTCGAAAATATTATTTTAGGACCACACAAAATTAATAATGTACTAAGTTTAGTACCGTCACTCAACAGTTATGCCTCGGATATGGGGCGGTGCGTGGGCAACAGAATATTTTAAGTTCTAATAAGGATAAAAACACTCATATTCTTGTATGCCAAATATTATTATCTGCGTGATTAGATTGGAATTTGACTAGAACGATAGTATGAATGCTTTTATTTCATCCATCCATCAGCCTTTCAAAGTCCACTGCTGGACATAAGCCTCCCTTAATGCTCGCCACTCCGTCTACTCACGTCCGGTCCTGTGCCCTTTGAACCCAGAGGATTCCCGCTGTCTTCCTTTGGTTGTCAGAATAATGTTTTCATTATTTCTTGTATAATAATATTTTTAACAAACTGAAATGGGACCGAAAGAGAACCGTGACTGGCACTTTAGTGTTTAGTGTTTTGTATAGTGTCGGCTTTACCCTGTAATGAGAGCCGAATTTATAAATATGCATATTACTATATATGTATAGTAATATGCATTATAAATTCGGTCTGATTCGGCTTCACCTTTTTTGTTCTCATTACAAAGTAAAGTCATAAACTCCACACTATAGAGCCAGTTTTACTAGTTTTTTGATGAGAGTTACTACTAATCTCTTCTTGCAATTGGGTTAATGGAATTCTTACGTTAGTTGTTGAGAGTAGATATTAAAACTAAAGCTTAATTTATTTTTGTTCTATGGCAAAAATAAATTAAAAAAATAAATTTGTAAAAGTTGTAACAAAACTCAATAGTATCTAGAGTTACCTCAATTGTATATGTTACCGGCAATATATATACTTCAGTATATATTTTTTATACTTTATAATAATATATTTTAATTAATATAAAAATATTTATCATACAATCTATGTATGTACTATATTTGGTAATATATACCATAGAGTGTTAATTTTTATTTTATGTATTTTTATACATATTTTCAACAGGATCATCTTCTTCTTGGCCGTCGCTCTAACATCAGGCGCTATGCTGGCAGAACGAAATGAAGGAATTTTAGAACGTTCTCTAGTATCAGGGATCACAGGTATATATTTTAAATATATCGTTCATTTCCACTGCCACTCAACACGCAATGCCCCCAGAATTCGGCAGAAAGTGGGGAACGGAGTATCTTAACACTAGCTTCCCTCTGCCTAACCTGCTTTTTGCGGGATACAGCGTGAAGCTGATTTTTTTATTAAGATATTTAATATTTTTAATTTTTCAGATTAAAAAGTTTTGAAAAATATTAAAACAATAAGATATTTAAGTTTACTTTGATTTTTTAGTTTTTTTACAAGATTCATAATTTTTTTTACAGGTACAGAGATCCTCTTCGCCCACGTGCTAGTACAAATGATAGTTATGATAGTACAAACTATTACGGTACTAATAATTGGATTTCTTGTCTTCGATCTTACGATCACCGGCCCTGTGCTGTGGGTGGTAGTACTAACACTCATTAATGGATTGTGTGGAATGACTTTTGGTAAGTAACTGGCTGAACTGTTTGTTGGGTTGATCGCGCTCACGCCAGGAACTACTGATTCTATTATTTTTCGATTCGAAAAACTTCTCATATTTACCTTCTCAGCAAGTTTAAGTTTATTTGAGTAATTAAATATATTGAAAAAAAAAAAACTTTTCCCTTTCTCTAATAGCTGTATCCCGCACATAGCAGGGTAGGCAGAAAAAACCTGGGAACCCAGCATTTAGACACTCCGTTCCCATTAAAACACTTTCCTTCCCCTATATAAATTTGAGAACGGAGTTAACATTAGGTTCTTAACATTAGGTTCTTAATATTAGGTTCTATCTGCTTACCTGGAATATGCGAGATACAGTGTGACGCTATTCAGATTGAAATCCAATTGCAAAACAGTAGATATAAATGCAAGTTACATTTTTTTTTATTATTTCAATATTATCCCTTACAAAGCCAAAGCTACTGAGACTGAATCAGACACACACTGCATACATTTATTCAACTCTTCTTTTATATTGAAATATCTTGGGATCTTTTTGTTAGATTTCATTTGTTTTATGTAAGGCAAAAGAAGATTTTTATTTTTAGCAAGCTAGATAGAGATAATCTAATGTTACTCCTGGATATTGGTCGTTAAGTGGCGGATTTTAACGCCGCGACTTCTTATTAGAACTGATAAATAAAAATGATTAAAATATAAGAATTTTCCGCGGATTGAACTTATAGAGACAAGTTTTGAAATATATAAATACTTAGAGGGTACCTAGCAATAATTCCGTTCTCGATTGTTATAATTTAACTATAAAATAGTTGATTGATGGTAGCAAAGAAAAATTTAAATTACAAAGAATATTAAATTATTTTGTCATTTTTTAAATACAAGCGTACCAGCGTCGCCTTATCATTTTTTTAATGTAAAAAACTGTACTTTCGTAATATTTTTCGAGAAAAATATTTAGAAAATTCGGCAAAAATGTTTGTTTATTGATAATACTATACTTACGTTTCTTAAATATAATTTATGAAACACTTTTTTAAACAGCAAAAATTTTTATGCAAAAAGCTTATGTAGCAATTTTATTTATATTTATTAAATCACTAGGATATTTTTTATGTTAAATTTATTTAAAATAAAGAAAGCAAAGTGTATTTTTCAAATGAAACAGTATTTATTGACTTCATAGATATCACTTGACTTCATATGAATCTCTTCTTTAACATTAATGGCATAGAGAAAATTACAAAATCTTCTTCATTTATATTTAACATTAGACATTTTTAACTATTATTTTAATCAGTCTAGGGAATATAACATACATTCAATGGTTGAATATAAAATTAGACAGTGTCAAATTACATCTTTTTTAGAGAATTTTCAAAGGAAACTTGCATTCAAATAATCACAAAAACAATTTTTGGTCCCTTTTTTATTTTTTTACAATTATAATTTTTAATATAAGTATAAATAAATATAATTTAAATGAATTTTAAAATATGAAGTAATACATACAAATCACACATTATCTAAAATAAAGACAGTATGAAAATATAATCTTTTTACTGAAGTGGTAGTCTAGGAGACATTTACCTTAACGCTCAAGTGGTAGTCTTGTGGACAGTTTCCTCCCTCTATGGACTCGTAGGTTACCTGCAACCACCTGTCACACACTATCCGACGCCTAATCTAATTACAGTAAGGTACTGAAAGCGTCGGTGTTTAAATTTGAAAATCAGTGGTAATACACCGACTGTTATATTTCGCGGTGTCGCGACGTCACGTCAGACGTAGAGGGTTAATAATTCACTTTCTCGAGTGGGGATCAAACCCACACCTGTCACGTTTACAGTAGCACGCTTGTGCCCCTACGCCACGACTGACCGCTAATTAAGATTTTTTTGTAAATAATGTTTATTTATTTATTTATAAATGTTATAAGAAATGATACGTTTTCCATTTCTTTAATAGACTACATCTATATAAATGTAACATATTTTTTATATTTTCATAGTGTTATTCCTTCCTATGAATAGAAAAATATTTTCAGAAAACGTATAAAAATTTTGACGTTCTCAAGAACGCGGATTCGAATCCCGCAACTTTTAATTTTTACACATCTTCTACAAAATATTATATTGCTATACTTATTTAAAATTATAATGTTTATTTAAACTTTTAATAATAAAATACCTCTGTTTATTTAAAGGTTTCGTAGTATCCTGCATATGCGACACGGAAAGAACTGCGACCTACCTAGCTCTTGGATCTTTCTTGCCCATGATGTTATTGTGTGGAATCATATGGCCTATTGAAGGTTAGTTGTTGATTTTATTATTTAATTTATAACAAAATATGCATCTATTGCTTCTGAATTTACAATGTTAGATGGGTAACAAACAAGAAAAATACATATATTTTTGTATCCAATTAATGTAATAGTGATTTTAGTGAAAACATAATATTTATATGTGCGGGATACAGCATGAAGCTGATTTAATTTATAATATTTATATAAATTAATCAAAATTTGATCTAATTTTATTAATTTATTTACTCAGTAATAATAATTCTTCGTTACTTAGAAATAACTGCTCTTGTTTTGATTTACAATTTTCGCTTCTAATATACCTATATTTTTTGGCTTACAGTTTTCACTTAACAAAATTGTACTGTCCTAGCTCTGTAGACAATAACAATAACTCAATAAAATTCAATTAGCTCCAAAAAATCTCAACATTTCACTGTTTTTTTTTAATTTATATTTTAGATAGTAACGCAACGATTGTGGGTTCGATCCTCTCTCCAGGAAATGAATTATTATTTATTAATATTTTCATTTCTTCGTTCTGGCAACAAGGCACAAGCCCGGCGTGGAGTTCCGCCACGTAACATGCAACGCCTCAAAAAATTGGCGAAAATTGGAGTGTCTTAACACTAGGTTCCCTTTGTTTACTCTGTGAAGCTGATTTAATTTAAAGTTACATTTTTTACAGTTTTCATTTAACAAAATGTTACTGTAGACAATAATAACTAAAAAAAAAAATAACTCAATATTTCACTGTCTTTTTTTACATAAAAATAATTCCTCAACAGGTATGCACATAGTACTACAATGGATAAGCTACGTACTGCCCCTCACGAAGTCAACTGAGTCACTACGCTCGATGCTTCAAAGAGGCTGGACCATCACCGTCCCGACCGTCTACTCAGGTTTCATATCGACATCGTTGTGGATCATCGTGTACCTCACCGTTAGTATCTTACTTATTAAATTTAAGAAAGGTTGATTTTTTTTCCGCTTTGTGTTAAATATGGTATTTTTTGTGTATTTAATTTGTTTGTGTTTGTGTGTATGTTTGTGTGTTTTAGAGTATCTTTTATATCGAAAAATAAGTTTTTTTTTAATATATGAAACGCTGATATGTATTTTAAATGGGAATATAATTCTACTGTGACAGATAACATTTTTTAATATTAACTGGTCATTTGAGACCCTAAGTACACTACCATTTTTTATACTTAAAGAAAAAATAAAACAGAGTGAAGTGTCACTATCTTTATTTTTAATATTATTTAGGATTAGTTTATTCACGAGGTATTAATATGTACAAGTAATTTGAGTTACCCAAATATGTGATGTTATATTTAAAGGTTTAGGTTCACGATGTGATATTTAATCATAATGTGTTAAGTATGGGGTAATTTTTTTTTATTATATTTTATAATGTTCCAGATTTTGGTATAAGTTTGTAGATTACTTAGGTAAACTAATAAAATATTAATTATGAAAATATTTTAACATTTTACTTTGTTTTGAAATATACATAATAGTGTAAAAATATTTATTTTATATTGTTTCAAACTTTCTACTGATTCGTTGCATAGTATGAAATTAATGTACAATGTTAAATTACGTGCAACAAATAACATACTGAGAAAATAAAATGCGGCGTTGAGTTACGCCGTTGACCACATAATGTCTATAATTTGAGGAGACAGTAAAGAACGAAATATCTTTTAATAATATTATCCGTGTTTATCCCGTTAAAAACGGGATAAAGCGTGAAGTTGAAAAAAATACTGTTTTTATAGACATATTGATTTTTTTTGTTGTAATTTAAAAGGCTAGGTCAAAAATAATAAATAGACAATGAAACAAAATATACTTAATTAATTTATAACATTTTCATATCCAAACATCATTATTTAACTTTGTGAAATGTTAATGTAAATATAAATACTAATTTGAATAATTATACATTTTTGTATTATACTATAGGGGTGTTCTTAATGAGATTTGCTCAAAATTATATACGATAGTCATGTTCTAGAATAAGATAATAAAAAATAAATAAAATTACTTTAATAGTAAACGTCTTTTATTTTATTATATTACATAAATTTAAATATCATTATTTAATTAAAAGTTTTTATTTTTTAATTAAAAGTAAATTAATTTCCACTGGACGAAAAAGATTATTTTTATTAGTTTACTTATCTACTACGGTTACTAGACAAAGCCCGGCATCGAGTTTATCCCTCTTAGTGCTCCTCTACACTCCTTAAAGAACAAATAGCTATTTAAATGAAACTATTTTAACCGGATTAATCGCGCATATATTTGAGAATATACATTTTTGGAAACCCGACGTTTCGAACATTTTGCAGTAGTCCGTACTTTGTCTAGC
>JAJHJA010001212.1:0-35292 GCA_021202915.1 Heliconius himera | reverse complement strand
TAGTAACATTTAACCCCTAAGGAGTTCGTTTTGGGGTTAATAGCTTGTATGAAACTTCGTTACTATAAGTGCTAGAAATCTTAAATTTTGTATGAGCGTTACTATTTGGATATAAGTGCTCACTAAGATGGATATTTACAATATTCAACCCTTAAGACGTTGTTTTTGGGGTGGATAGTATAATATATTCCATATTCTACACATAATAAAAAGAAAAAGAAGTCAACTCTACACATGAAAGATATAAAAAGATATATTAATTTGGCGGATAATGGGGAACGGAAGTGTCTTAATGGGAATAGATTATCTTAACACTACGTTCCTAGATTTCCTCTACCTACCCTGCTATGTATATATACAGCTATATACATAATCGGTTGAGACACCGTGGCAGAATCTATATTGAAGGTCATTGATCAACCGGAGATTTTTATTTTCATCTGTTTGATGATATTGGCATCATATTCTAGAATAAACTCTAATTTAATTATTGTACTAGATTTCTCAAACGTTTATACCAATTTATCTCCAAAACCAAATTGGAACCTACAACCATTACAGTTAATATACAACAATATATTCATAGACACCTATCAACACATTTAAATTAAAAAAAAAAACACACACACACAATACAAAGAAGCATAAAAAAAGATAGAAAATAAAAAAGATAGATAAGTAGATATCTTATATTCTGAGGACGGATACAAAATGAAACCTCTCATAAATATTTACGTAACGAAATGATGAGTGTCCACAACAAAGCGTGGACTCCACGGCGCGCGACGTCAGTAATAAGCTAATAAAAACACAATGTCAACGTGCTACCGAATTCCGAAGTCCCAGAAACCAGTTAAGCCCAAACGGTTTCAGCACAGGGCTCCTTACAATTTTTTTTAATAACTTTCTAATATTACTTTTATTGATTATCTGTGTTGAGTATAGAATTGTAGGTTTTTTAATGGATGGATGGCAAAAAAATACTAAATATAAATGCATATATATAATAAGGTGAGGATATCGTGGCGCACGAACACAATCGTGTGCACTGTAAGCGCGTCGATTGTGGGTTCGAAGCCTACTCAGTAGAATGAAATGTTTTATATTTTCAACGGAGTGTCTTGATGGGAAAAATGAATTATCTCAACACTAGGTCCCCAGGTTCGCTGGAAGCTAAACATAAGGGTGATAAAATATTATCTATACTTATAATAATCTTCATTAAACTTGAATTTTTCTGAATTTTTTTTAATAAATTTTTTCTACTTACTAATAAAACTGAAGCCAGTCGTGGCATCGGGGCACAAGTGCATTACTGTAAACGTGTCTGATTCTGGGTTCAATCCCTACTCAAGGCAATTAATTTATTATTTAAATTGATATTTTCAATTCTTAGTTCTGTAGTCGACGCAAGACGCGGCCTTAAGTTCTGCCATTCATCACGCAATGCCTCCAGAATTCTTGCAAAAATGGGGGACTGGGTGTCTTAACACTAGGTTCTCTCTGCCTACCCTGCTGTGTTCTGCATACAGCGAGAAGCTGTTATTTACTACTACTATACCATTTTAAAATACCGCTACCGAACCCTAAAACATTGTTCTAAGCGCGACGAGGCGAGGGCGCGGCGCGGCGTGAGGCGTTCACCACCTGCGCTATCTAGCTGCGCCCATCGGAAGCGAGAGGATTTTTTTCTCACGAACCGCATTCTCTCGCTATACACTTTTAAAAGTAACTAACACTTTGTACGTAATACACCGTTTTGTTGATGTGTATAGAGAAATAGCGATTGTAGAATGCAAGCAAATTATTTTGTTTGTAGTTGAATTATGTTTATGCTTGATTCTCGGGTTTTGTAGCTCTAAATTGATATTTCTTTAAAATAAAATGGTTTATCAGCTTCACGCTGTGTCCCGCATACTGTAGGGTAGGCAGAGGGAACCTAGTGTTAAGACACTCCGTTCCCCACTTTCTGCCGAATTCTGGAGGCATTGTGTGTTGAGTGGCAGAACTCAACGTCGCGCTTGCTTTCTTCCTCGACACCAGAGCAAAGAAATGGCAATATAAATTTAAGTAAATATTTCATCTCCTCGAGTGGGGATCGAACCCACAACCAGTCGGTTTTAGTGTCACATTTTGTGCCCCTGCGCCACGACTGGCCTCATATCACAAAAAGGTTTATTATTATTTACAATGTGCTTATATTTTCATATTTGTCATGTACCTAAAGGTTTAACGTTTAACTTTTAGATAGATATTGTATAGGCTATAGGATGTATTTACTTTAAATATTGCATAACATTTGTTCTTTGAGACTTTTAAATTGAATGAAACCGCGGGGAACTAAAAATTCCATTGAAGGTTAAGTACATATTATGAGTGAAACAAAAAAAATGTAGATATATGTGTTCACACGATCTTATATTATATATAGTTACAGTATATGTATAATTAATTTTATATACAATTGTGTAGTATAACGAGGCTCGATGGTACAAAGGTGTGGCTATAAACTAAACGTTTGTGGGTTCGATGCCCACTCGGGTTATGAAATATTTTATATATTTATTTCGGCGCTCTCATAAGGCTAAGTGCGACGTAGAGTTCCGCCACTAACTCGAAAATTCGGAAGAAAATGGGGAATGAAATGTCTTTACACTAGGCTCCCTCTGCCTACCTCGCTATATGCGAGCTAAAAAAAATTACCTTACATTAAAAAAATGCTTTTCAGGTTAAACATATAAGAAATATTAAGAAAACTCTTTTTATAATATGCTATCAAAAATAAATCTTTTCAAAGCAATGTTCTGCATATAATTATCATTTCTTTTGGACGTTTAAACATTAATATATCACCTTTACAAGTCGAATGGTTAAATTAAATTAGCTTCACGCTGTATCCCGCACACAGCAGGGTAGGCAGAGGGAACCCAGTGTTAAGACACTCCGTTCCCCACTTTCTGCCGAATTCTGGAGGCATTGCGTGTTGAGTGGCAGAACTCAACGCCGCGCTTAACCTCGATACCAGAGCGAAGAAAATGGAAATATAAATTTAAGTAAATATTTCATCTCCTCGAGTGGGGATCGAACCCACAACCAGTCGGTTTTGCAGTCACACCTCGTGCCGCTGCGCCACGACCGGCCTCAAGTCGAATGGGATTGTACATAATCGAATAAATTTATAGTCTTGTAATTTTAAACGTAAGCCAATAATACTTCAGGAACCGCTGGAGTCATTACCGATATGTTTATCACTATAACAAAAAAATCACGCTGTATCCCGCATTTAGCAGGGTAGGCAGAGGGAACCTAAGACACTCTATTCCCTTCTTTCCACCAAATTTTTCTAGGTAATGCGTGTTGTGTGGCGGTAATCAATACCGGGCTTTAGCATTCGTGCCAGGCCTAAGAAATGGAAATATTAAATAATAATTCATTCCCTCGAGTGGGAGTCGAATCCACGACCGCCACGCTATAAACGACGTTCGATTGTTTCGGCCATCATGAAAAATGAACGACGTAATCGTCCCTTTATCCCTTTATATTAAAATTTCGTTTAAAAAGACGCCCGATCACCGAGATCGACGTACTGGGTAATTATTTTGATACTAAACGACCTTATATTGCGAAAAGGAAACGAGACCGCCCAACGCTTATTAAATAATAAATTTGGATTCCTATGTATCGTGTTTTGTTGCTAATTGGAATCAGCGTGGAGAAGTTTATCTTAAATCTATAATTGTTGTTCTGTACATGCTTTATGTTTTAACACTAAATTGTATGTGAATAAGACGAAATGTACGATTTTTTTTCCCTCTCTCTCTCTCTCTCTCTCTCTCTCTCTGTATTCTGCACACAGTAGGATAGGCAAACACAGTGTTAAGACATTCCTTTTCCGCTGAATTCTGGAGGTATTGCAGGTTGAATGTCGAAACTCAATACTGCTATGCTTCAACACCAGAGCGAAGAAGTGAAAATATTAATTAAATATTTCATTTCCTGGAGTGAGAATCGAACCTAAAAAATAAAATCTATCGTGTTTACAGTCGCACTTTATGCCCCTGTACCACGACTGGCCGCACGAAATATCTAAATAAAAATATTATATTTTCAAAGCATTTATAGTATCATCTATTACTACATTTATTATGCATACCACGTAAACTCCATACATTTTGTTATCATTCACAGTAAACGCATTCAACTTGAAGCATAAATTTTATGTCATATTTTTCGAGGAATCTCTTTTAGATGAATATACATTCACAGCAAGTGCACACCCCTTTAGTAAGTGAAGACAGAAACGGGTTAGGCCTATCATAAAAAGCAGAAAGAAATATAAAACCTCTTTTGGGCACCGAACTCAGGTACGGCTGCGCTTAAAATAAAGAAAAAAAAAGTGGAGTCGTCGGTCACTCTTTGTCTATTTTTTTCCCTCTATTTTCTTATTATGCCCCGAGATAATGACGGATTTTACCTGGCCACGTATAAAACAATTAACGTGCGTGCGTCCCGAGACAAATCTCACAATAATTGAAGATGGAATTCTATAATTTTTGATGGTTTAGTAGAATAGGCAAGTTGTATGGGCGTAGGTGTATGGGAATATTCGACATGCAATACGTTACGGTGGTAACGATTTGTAGAGGATGTTAGTGAAATAATACGATAATGATGGACTGTTTTTACTTAGTTTGTTTTGTTATTTATATTTTTCTTGATTATGTATGTGTAAGTTAAGCTAGGCTAGAGATCGTAGGAATGGAGTGTCGTACATATACAGGTACTCCCGTTCTGATTGTCCATTTCAAAATTTGTAATAGTTTTTTTGTCTGTGCTCTGTTTTTAATTTTTGGCCAAATTCTAGTGGCGTTGCGTGTTCAGCGTTTGAAATCAACGCCGCGCTTTGCTTCGACACCAGAGCGAAGAAAATGGAAATATTAAATATTTCATTTACTGGAGTGCGAATCGAACCCACAAACTGTCGCTTTTACAGTCATACTTTATGCCCCTGCGTTGCCTTAACAGTAACAGTTACTCTTTCGTAATATTATTAATTATTATTTGTTATTTTTAATTGGCAATGTGTGAACGTAAAAATAGCATTTGCTTTATTTCTTTAGCTCAAGTGATGCTCACGACTTTGTAAATTCCTTACATTCCTTGTCAATTACACCTTCGTGAGTGACCCTTTAACCCTTAAACCTTAAACGATACATGTAAAACTACGTAAAAATAAATAACGAAATAAATCAGGTTGACGCTGTATTCCGCACACAGCAGGGTAGGCAGAGGGAACCTAGTGTTAAGACACACCGTTCCCCACTTTCCGCCGAATTCTTGAGGCATTGCGTGTTGAATGGCAGAACTCAACGCCGCGCTTATCTTCGACACCAGAGCGAAGAAATGGATATATAAATTTAAATAAATATTTCATCTCCTCGAGTGGCGATCGAACCCACAACCAGTCGGTTTTACAGTCACACTTCGTGCCAATTCGCCACGACTGGCCTCGATACGTAATTATTACAATTTTTATTTCTATTCACCCATTCATATGAAATATATATATACGGGAAATTACACAATATCGTACTCAAATAGTCAATGGCGAATAACGAGAGAGACCAACCCTACGATAACCTCCATTGTATTCTGCTTTAGGTAACACTATATTACCATATAGTTAATACAACAAACAGATTGGATTCTTGTACCGGTGCGTAAATTTTAATCTTCGTGGTAAGTGTCGGTCACGAGAATAATCGATTTGAGAATTCATTTTACATTATAATATAAGTATTTAATTTTTATGTATTGTGTTTTGAAATATTTGAACTAAGTTATATTTGGTTTTGCGAGGCCTCAAGTGCAGGGGCACAAAGTGTGAATGTAAGCGTGACTAGTTGTGGGTTCGTTCCCAACTCAAGAAAATATTTATTTAAATTTAGTTTCCCAGAATTCGGCGGAAAGTGGGGAACGGAGTGTCCAAGCACTGGGTTTTCCCTCTGCCTGCCCTGTTGGGTGCAGGATATAGCGTAAATCCGATTTTAATTATATTTTGGGTAATAATTAAATACCACCTTTACTAGATTTTATCTATGGTAAAATTGAGGTTTTTAAGCGTTTTAACGCCATTCTTTCGCTGAAAGCGGTACTAAAAAAATAATATTATCAATTTATTTGAGTTTTAAATAAGGTTTTAAAGGGTGATAAGGTTTTCAATATAAATATTTAATGTGAAAGACGTCACAATACCTGAACTACAAATGTTTTGGTTTACCCTGTAAGGCAGTTAATCTTGAGAGTGGTTATACGAATAACTTACGAATATACTTATTTGTATTTCTACAAAATTTTTAGTAACTAAATAAAAACTTAAAATCATTAAAAAAGATTTGTTACAGTACGTAAAATAATCATGAAAAGCGGGATTATATCTTTCGCGATCGGGACATTTGATTTTGGGGCTACAAATCGAGACGCCCCGCCAAAAACTAGTACCACTTTACCTCCTCATCTCTACATACACAAATATTTGGATTTACCATCATATATAAGTAAAAAATGACTAACGCAATGTACTCTCAATTTTTTCTCTTACGAAAGAGATTGATAAAAAAATATTTAAAAATATTATGTACCTTGAAGTTTACGATTTCACAAGAGATCCGATATGGATATTTGTTTAAAATTGTCACATCTATCTTCATACTTCTTACGCACTGTGACTTGTAGAAAATTACTTTCGTATCATAGTTTTTGTTCCGGCACGCGTACATTGGGTGGAATGCGCTCGTGACGTTCGGTTTCGCGCGCAATCATCCGCCATGTTGTTTTTTGCTGTCAAAATGATAGCCTAGAGGCGTATCGCCCTCACGCTACTGTATTCCTTACTTATATTATTTTTTATCTATATTATAAATAAAAAATATGTGACATTTTTTTAATGAAATATCACAATGTTAAAATTCTTTAAAAAATATATATGTAAGAAAAACAAATTAAAAGTAATATAATTACACTATTAAAATACATAATTCTAAATTCTATAAATCATATCAAGCTTCTAAGATAAAATGGTAACTTAATAGTTTTTTCGTGTTGTTTTGGAACTTATGTTGAACTTAATTACTGCAATCGAATGAAATTTGTTTCTTGCATTTAATTATATACAGGCTATTATTACGTCGGACATTATCGCGGATTAAATGTTCTTTTATTTTTTAAACTTTTGCGAACCGGCCAGTGTAGGCGTGGCGGACCACATGTATCTTGTAACTGGTCAGTTATATTATATTCGCTACAACTTATCAGTATCGGTTATTATCACCATATTTTTTCCAAGCCTAAGCACGTTTATGAAAGTTTGGTAAATAAAATAAAAATAAATCAGCTTCACGCTGCATCCCGCACACAGCAGGGTAGGCAGAGGGAACCTAGTGTATCTGCCGAATTCCGGAGGCATTGCGTGTTAAGTGGCAGAACTTAATGCCGCGCTTTGCCTCGACAACAGAGCGAAGACATATTTCATCTCCTCAAGTGGGGATCGAACTCACAACCAGTCGGTTTTACAGTCACACTTTGTGCCGCTGCGCCATGACTGGCCTGAAAATTTTGTGTTTTTTGATATTTTGTTTATTTAATGCTTTTCTTATTAGTTATTCTCACATATTACAATGATAGTTTATTTTATTCTGATCTTGATCTTATGAAGCAAATTATACATTGAAGTCGTCGTACCGATTATTACCTAAACAAACAAATTGCATATTATTTTTGAAATAAAAAAATATATATCTCTGGTTATGTTATCTGTAGTACTTTTTTAAAATTTAATTAGAGATAAAACTAGAATGAAGTAAGTATAATTAATACATATAGTCGCTAAAAAATATTATATAATAAAGCTTTTAAATGGCAACATGTTTTTTATGCTATTTTGAACAAATTCTAAAAAATATAACTGATTTTAAAATTAAATATTTATACATCCAAAGTTACGATATAGTGTATATCGTTTAATTTTCAAAAGGGGCGGGCGTGATTGACGGACGCTTTATGCTAACAATGAAGATATATTATTTGTGATATTCGAAAGCAGTTCACTTATCAGTTTTATTGTTTTTGATTATGTTATAATATTAAAATTGCTTTTCCCAATAATTTATATGTACATTTTTTAATTTATTTCTTGTTAACTTTGCCGCTTGTTTGTTTTCTTATAATTTTTTTTTTATGTAAATGATAGTATGTTAAAATATTATATTTATAGCAACTTACATTCTGGTTTTATACCTATTAAACGTCAAAGCAGATTATTTTAATTAATTTTTAAGCGCAGAAAAATATTACACAGTGTATGGTGTAGTGCAATCATTAAATAAAACCTTTAACCGTTTACCCGTAACACGAATTATTTTGGTCGAGGGTAATAAGAACTTACACCTTAGTATTAGGGGCTATAAAAGTTTATGAAAATAGTCTGAAATACTACCAATATCATATTGGATAGCACATATATATATATATATATATATATATATATATATATATATATATATATATATATATAAACAATAAAATAGAAATGTCTGCTTGTAATATCTCAATACAAAAATATTTTTTATCTTTTTGTCTCGTCTTCCGAATTCGTGTGACATTAACAGTGAAAGTTTATCTATATTATGTACTAATAGACAGTAAATAAGTTTATCTGTACATTTCATATTTTTAGGAAGAAATCATGTAGGCTAAGTCGGTCTATTTGTTGTTTAGCTCTTAGGTCTGAACAGGATTTAGGCTGTATTTGATTTCAAAGACTCCCACACCAGCATATAGAACTATAGTGCTCCAGCTAAACTATACGAAGTAATTAAATACGTCCAAATCAATCAGTTGTTGAGTATAATTAGTAATATCCATTGATATATCAAAATTTAATAACACAGAGAATTGCAAGAGTTGAGAGTTGGAATTCAACACGCAAAGACTTGAATTTTGGTAGGAAATCGGGAACAGTGTTCTTATACTATGCTGTCTTTGTCTGATTCTTGCTACAAGTTTCAATGACCATGGATCGTATATGGAAGTTGTGGGAAGCAACTAGCTATTAATATAGGTACATCTATATAGGCACATCTAATGTAAATTATTTTAATTATTAATAATTTTAATTATTTGGTGTATTTTAATAATTAAAATTATGCTGCTAAATATATGGCAACGGCTATAAATGAAATAGGTGAGTTATATTGTAAACAATAGACATATAGTATAGAATTTGTTTAATGAGGCTGTCGTAGCGTAAGGGCAAAAGTGTGAGACTGTAACGCAACGATTACGGGATCGAGTCCCACTCGGGGTAATGGATTATTATTTATTAACATTTTCATTTTTTTGCCCTGGTACTAAGGTAAAGGCGCGACTCGAAATTTCGACAGAAAGTAGGGAAAAGAGTGTCTTAACACTAGGTTCCCTAACTATCCTTTCTGTTTACTCTGCTATATGTGAGATACACGCTGGAGCTGATAAAAAATTGATTTGTTTCTATAATCGCTTATGCAAAATTATGTATGAAATTGGATAATTTTATCCTTCGACCGTTTATATTTGATTAAATTTGTAGGTATCGAATGGAAGCAATGATTTAACGCCATTTTGTTCCCAGTCTCTTTACCACAACCAGCTATAAATGTTGAAGCTGTTTTTGTTACTATTTTTAACATTTTTACCACTTTTACAATCTTAAATTGCTTTTTGTGGTTGAATAAGTGTATTTATTTCCTGTACACAACTACATATTATTGTAATTTATCTAGATATAGAAAAGTTACAAAAAATTGTTTATTGAGCCCATCATGTTTTGTATAAGTAAGGAAATTATTAAAATTATAATAAGTATTTTGAAGAGATCAGTCGTGGCGCTGGAGAACAAAGCTTGTGGATTCGATTCCCACCATTTATTTATCACTTCATATTACATTTAATTTAAAAGAAATTACAAAGTAAGTATAGACCTTATAGACTGAGATCCCAGGGCCCCCATACCTATGTCATTTTAGCAAAGCTGAAATTTTGAGTACTGATAGTCTAATATGTTGTTAAGACTGTATGCGTACCTACTAACTTGAAAGTGGGGCCCTTTGAGATGCAGCGCTAACTTAAGGTACACGCTCACCTACGTCTAATTAGAAACGCTCATATTCAAATATATTGTTTAACAATAATGAAAAAAAAATATTATTTATTATTACCAAACGCTTTACGTGGTCCTTTACTTCTGCTACATGTCTTAAAAGTTGTTTAAAATTGGGGCAAACTACGTTATACCAGCAAGCTTACATATATTACTTAAGGACTATTTCAAGACTCCTTATAAGCACCCAGACCAATTCGATGACTCAATCATCCATCCAGACAGAGATATACCATTATTAGGCGCTAACTCTGAAAGTGCCCCACTTGCAAGTTAGTGAGTACGCATACTGTCTTAGCTATATATTAGACTAATAGTCCTCAAAATTTCAGCTTTGCTAAAATGACATAGGTCTGGCGGCCCTGGGATCTTGGGTTTTTATTTTTTTTATGTATCAGTAGGTAGTAGTTCACAATTTAAGCAGAGAAAATCTAATTTAATAAACAAAGTCTTATTGAATCGTTTAACATTTTATTACATATTTAACCAACACCTGTAGTAAACTATTTTATAAGATTTAGCAGTTACAACACTAATTAAATATTTAAATTGTAAAGGTTCAATTTTTAATATATTCTACTCCCTAATCCGTTTGTTATCTAACTTATCACTAATTTATTATAATTAAAATCATATCAGAATAAGTTAATTAAAAGTTAACAGATGCTGGTTGTGTATTACGCAAGTAAGAAGGAATTTTATAAGTAATCTGAATTGGTTTCGAAATTTAAAAAAAAATCAGCTTCACGCTGTATCCCGCATACAGCAGGGTAGGCAGACAGAATCTAGTGTTAAGACCCTCCATTTCCCACTTTCCGACGAATTCTGAAGCCATTGCGTGTTGAGTCGCGGATATCAACGCGGCACTTTGTCTCCACACCAGAGCGAAGAAATGAAAATATAAATTTAAATAAATATTTCATTTGTTTGTGTGAGGATTGAACCCACGACCAGTCACACTTTGTGCCCTTGCGCCACGACTGCCTTTCAATTTATAAGCGAGATGATTTTTTGACTTTCATTTTTACGCCTGAAGCATAAAGCTATATTGGGCTTCCGGTTTAAGATTAAATTAGAATTTTATCTAAGAAGATGGCTTCATAGTTTCAACTAAATTATTCAAGCCAGTCGTGGTGCTTGGGCACAAGCATGTGAGTGTAATCACGACAGATCGTAGCTTCTATCTACGACTAGCGACGTTGAGTTCCGCCACTCAACATCAGCAATGCCTCCAGAATTTGGTGAAAAATGGGGAACGGAGTGTCTTAATAAGGTTACCTCTGACTTCCTTGCTGTGTGCGGGACACAGCGTGAAGACAAAAAAAAATAACCTATTTATTTTGTATTATGTTATATTTATAAAAAATAGAATTATTTTAAAAAATATTCCAATAAAGATGATACCTAGTTTATACTTTATAGTCCGTACCTTAAGACCGTTTATAAAACCTGCTTAAAGATAAGACAATTAGTTAAATGCATAATTATAAAATTCCATTTTATATATTTCCAGCCTTTACCTTCTGTACAAGGGTTACTTTGCAAATAAGTCGTCTGTACAGTACGATCAACAAGTCGTGGCCCACTTGAAGTTAGGTTTTCTGAACTTTTGCGCAATGTACACTCGAAATGAAAATAATCAAATATAAGGAAAAATACTAAAATCAAATGTAAAAGCCATCTGCTAACTTCTGATTGGCCATGACTGGCTAACCGTACTATACTTCGTTCCCTGCGTCCAGTACAAGAACGTATACATCATGGCGATGGGCTCATATATTATGCTAAATACTAATTGCTTATAATTAACTTCGTGTGCCATTTTACAGTTATCTACAATTGCGTAAGCGATTTTTAACTCCATACACACACACACACATATATATTAAAAATCTTCCGTAACAAACAAATATATATTTACGGAAAAAAAATTTCTAAATTGAAATATTTTTTCAATTTATATTTTCATTTCTTCGCTCTGGCGTTGAGGTAATGTTCGGCGTTGAGCTTCGCCACTCAATCCGCAATGCCTCCAGCATTCTGCGGAAAATGGGGAACGGAGAGTCTTGCCACTAGGTTCTGCCTACCCTATTGTGAGCGGGAAACAGCGTGAAGCTGATAAACCTCCTTGCTTTACCATTTTACAGTTAGCTATAATCTCTCAAACGATTTTTTAAAGCCATATCTTCTATACGGAACATATTTTCCTAAATGTTGTCGAGCAACTTTAATGGAGGTGTGATCGAAAATATTTGCTTCGCTTTTACTTTTTTATTTAAATATATATATTTATTTTTAATTTGACATTAGTATTAAAGTGCTACTGTAAACATGAACATTTTGTTTATTTCATTTTACACCTCTCGTGTTTTCGTACTCTGTGCCTATAATTAGTTAATTTTAAGGGTACTTGTATCCTATAATTATTTATAGGTGTTAAATGTGTGTTATTATATGTAATATTAGTATTGAACGTAATAATAATAATCTTTAGAAAATATTGTAAACAAAAAGTTGCGGCGTTGAGTTCTGCCACTCAACACTATGTTCCCCCTGCTTACCCTGCTGTGTGCGGGATACAGCGTGAAGCTGATTATAAAAATAAAATATTAGGTAGGTGTAGCAAAGTTGATATTATTTGCTACAATCTAGAACAATGAGACAGAGTATGACTGTAAACGTAAAGTTACTGGGTTCGACCCCTATTCGGGTCAATAAATTATTTTTAAATTCCCTCACACCTGTAAAACAAAGCATGGCGTTGAGTTACGTAATGATCGCGAATGCAGATCATAAAGCGGAGAACATAGTGTCCTTACACTAGGTTCTCTCTTACTACACCGCCAAATAAAACCGCGGGATAAAACGTGAAAACATTATCCGAAACATTGACGCAGACCACCCACATTAAAAAGAACTAATTTACATTTGAAAGAAAAAAATATACTAAAATGTATTGCATGGAAAAGAATATAATAGTTTAAATTGATTCATTGTAAAGAAGTAATGTTATAAGTCGGAGGTACAGTTAGTAATTAAAATACCGACGATCTGAATCGCTTTGGCTTTGGCGTTCGTTTTGCCGGGTCATTTAAGACAAGCCTGTGTGTAGATTTTTCACAATTTCTTATTTTATTTTATTCATAATTTATTTATAAATTTTTAATTAAAGAAAACTGATTTCAAACAACGAACTAGAACGTCAATAAATAATTTTACATAAATTAAACGTACTTCGATTTTGTTAAACTAAAATCATTTAAAAAAGATTTTATAATTTGGAAGTCGGTGGTAGTACTTTTTTTAAGCTATCCTTGAAATATATCGTTTCAAATGAAAAAAGAATCATCGGAATCGGTTAACGTGATATTGAGTCCATTTGTCGCGCACATACTTAATGCAAATTTTAGATTTATGTAATTTTCTCATAGATACCATTGTCAGAAATGGACCAAAAAAATGGGGACCGTACGGGAAGCACTAGCTTTCAAATTACAAAAAAATCATCCAAATCGATTCACCCAGTCAAGTCAGTTTCTTACTGAAGTCGGTTTAAAAAAGGACGAGAGTTGGAAGCCGTCATGGGACAGGGGTACAAGCGTGCGACTGTAAACGTGACAGGTTGTGGGTTGGATTTCCACTGGAGGAAATTAAATTAAATATTAAAATTTCTCCGCTCTGGTAACCAGGCGAAGCGCGGCGTTAAGATTCGCCATACAAGCCTCAATGCCACCCGAACTCGGCGGGAAGTGAGCAGCGAAGTGTCTTAACACTAGACTTGAGCTCCTGCGCCTCAACTGGCCTAATACCTATAATTTCTTTGAAAAAAAATAGAGTACAAAAATGATACAGATACAAAGTTTATTCATACTACATAAGATATGAACTAAAATAAACGAAATATATTTGTGAACTTTTATTAGACGAAGAGGTACGTCGTCCACTAAAATACGACGCATTGTAAAACGTGTAACAATCGCTACTTAAACTTACCTGTTTAATAGGAAAACGGCCAGTTAGTCGACAATGCATAAAATAGTAAAGTTAGTTTGGGAAATAAATTTTCTATGTACGAGGTAGACTATCAAAGTTTATACCTACAGGTGTATTTAGTAGGTTATTTCTGTTTTAGAATGTTTAATGTTATCTATGAATTATAATTTTAATTTGTATAAATATAGGCCAGTTGTGGCGCAGGGGCACAAGCGTACGATTGTAAACGCGACAGGTTCTGGGTTTGATTCCCACTCGAGGAAATGAATTATTTAATATTTTCATTTGTTTGCCCTGATGTCGAAACAAAGCGCGGAGTAGAGTTCAAACACTCAACACGGAACGAAAGAAACGGAAAAAGGAAACGGAGCGTCTTAGCACTAGGTTCCCAGGTTCCCTGTGCCTACCCTGTATAATTTATATATTACCTAATAATATTGTGAAACTTTACGCTGTATACCGCATGTAACAGGCAGAAGTAGCCTAGGTAGTGCAGCGAATACTGGAAACATTGTATATTGAATGGCGCTTTGCCTCGACACCACAGCGAAGAAATAAAAAAAAAAATATGTCAAATGGGTATCGAGTAAAGTGAAAATAATAAATATTTTATTTACTCGAAGGGGAACTGAACCCACAATCATCACTTGTACCCCTGCACCACAACTGGCCTCTTAACTTAAAGAGTTTTTGTATGACCAGGATCAACAACACATTGGTTACAATAAGCAATCGCATATATTTATATGCAAATGTTATATTAGCGAATATGAGCTGAATTATATTATATTATATATAACTAGAGGGCGCGCGCGGCTTCGCCCGCTTATTAGGAGTGAATTCTAAAAAAACCACGAAACACGTGTTCAATAAAATATTTTTAATAGTTTGAATTTAATTTTTTATAAAAATCGGTGGCAATTTAAAGATTTTTCCATATAAACTTTCAATCCCTTATTTGAACCCTTAGAGGGTGAATTCATAAAAAGCATGAAACACGTGTTCAATGAAATATTTATAAGAGTCTGAATTTCAAATTTTATAAAAATCGGTACAGAGAAAAAAAAAATCCATACAAACTTTCAACCCCTATTTCATCCCTTTAGGGTTAAAATTTTTCAAATTCCCTTCTTAGTGGATGTCCAGAATATGAAAATAAACATGTGCCCAAATTTCACGTTTCTACCATCAGCGGTTTCGGCTCTGCGTGCGTCTTACCTCAGTCAGTCACCACAAGTCCTTTTATATATATAGATAAGGCAATAATATTTAAATGTGAAACGACAATGTCGGTCTCCACTGCAGTTCTGTATAAATAGTTGGCAGCGTGTGTCACTGTGGTCTTCAAAGAAAAAAAGAGTTTATGAGTCACTAAAACAAAAGTCAATTAAAGTCAAAGTTTTAATTTCAAATATCTGCATAATTGAAGAATATATGAAGTTTCTATATTTGAGTATATTATATCTCATCGTCTGTCCGTGGTCGTTGTGGCGCAGTGAAAACAAAACGCGAAGATTGTAATTTCGATTCTCACTCTTGGGTTTTGTTTATAATTTATTAACATTTTCCTTTATTCGCTCTGATAAAAAGGGAAAACGCGGCGTTGAGTTCCGTCATTCAACACGCAATGCCTCCAAAGTTCGGCGGAAGGTGGAAAACGGAGTGTCTCAACACTAGATTCCCTCAGCCTACACTACAATATGCAGGATACAGCGTAGAGCTACAAAACATATTTTTAATTACGAAATATATTTACTTAAACAATATTTTAATTCAAACCTGCGACCCACTCCACACAGCATCATCCCATAAAACAGTATATCAATAACATACCTTGATGTTATTTAGCTGTAAAATACTAAATTACTCGCGCTTACCGCATTGTATATAAAGCTGCAATAAATGAGATTTTGCTACGCTTGTCTTGCATTATAGGATTGCGCCGATATTACCGCGTGGGTGAAATTTTATAGCCCATAGTTAATATACAGGGTAAAAACGATTAATTTGTTAAGATATATGCAAAAGATAGATAAATCTGTTTGTGTGAACTCTAAAAGATCTGAGAATATTAAGTAGGAAATGTCTATTTGTTTTATGGTTGATTCACGCTGTATACAGTTTATAGCAGGGTAGGCAGAGAGAGAATAGTGTTAAGACACTCCGTTCCGCATTTTCCGCTGCTGAAGACGTACGTGTTGGGTTGCAGAACTCAACGCCACGCGTTGCCTGGATACCAGAGTGAACAAATGAAAATATACATAAAATTACCTTCACGCTGTATCTCGCACACAGCGGGATAGGCAGGGGGAACCTAGTGTTAAGACACTCCGTTCCCTACTTTTCGCCGATTTCTGGAAGCATTACGCGCTGAGTGGCGGAACTCGTAATGCACGCACTTTTCCCTGACACCAGACCGGAGAAATGGAAATATACATAAATGTTAAATACATATTTCAATTCCTCGAGTGGGGATCGAACCCACAACCCGTATAACTTACAGTCACACTGGATTGGCCTCAACTCTAAAAGACTTAGAAATAAGCTCTAAAACATCTAGAATAAGCATGAAAATATCAATTTGTTTTATAGTTGCGCTATACTAAATTCCATTCTCTAGGTTTATAAATTTCATATACTTATTTTGTGTGTACATACATACATCAGCTTCACGCTGTATCCCGCATCGGGTAGGCAGAGGGAACCTAGTGTTAAGACACTCCGTTCCCCACTTTCTGCCGAATTCTGGGATTGCGTGTTGAGTGGCAGAATTCAACGCCGCGCTTGTCCTCGACACCAGAGCGAAGAAATGAAAATATAAATTTAAGTAAATATTTCATCTCCTCGAGTGGGGATCGAACCCACAACCAGTCGGTTTTACAGCCACACTTTGTGCCGCTGCGCCACGACTGGCCTCACATACATATGTATACATACCTACATACATACATTGTAAATTTCTTTATAACATTATAAAAGGAAGCCACAGTCGTTTATTTTTACATAATTATATAGCGGACGGAGAATAAAACTTATATCTATCATTATCTGGACAATGAGGTCAGTCAATGGTGGCGCAGGGGCTCAAGTATGTGACTGTAAAAGCGGCTAGTTGTGGGTTTGATCCCTGCTCGAGGAAATGAAAAATTTATTTGAATTTATATTTTTCAAAACGCTACTAACTATGTAGTGATTTTCTATTATATATCTTATGGCGCAGGGGCACAAGTGTGTAATTGTAAACACGACGAGTTGTGGGTTCGATCCCGACTCGAGAAAATAACATATTTATTCAAGATTATATTTCCATTTCTTCGCTCTAGTGTCGAGGCATGTAGTGATAAATACCCATGGTCTCCAGAATCCGGCGGAAAATGGGGAACGGAGTGTCTTAGCACTGGGTTCCCTCTGCACCGCTATGTGCGGAGTACAGCGTGAAGCATATTGTTTATTAATTATTTTATCATTACTTAAATTTATTTTAAACAAAATAACTATAACATTTAAAAGTTAACTATAAAAATTCTATAATAAAAAATAATATTGGTTATTTGTCCGATAATGACGAAACTAAACTACGTATATCCACTAAAGCGTGTGGATAGGAGGCCTGGGAGTTATTTATAAGTACTTGTTAAATCGTAAAATAACCTTAGAGTTTTATATAATGTTGTGTCCGATACATTTACATTGTAAACATAGTAAAACCTCCGATATTGACTTTAATTATTATGTTTATATGGAGTAAGCAGATTATAATTCTTAATTAAGGACTAATTTTTAATTGGATAAAATGTAATCTTTTTTTTCAGGTTCACGCTGTACTCAGCGGGGTAGGCAGAGGGAACCTAGTGTTAAGACTTTTCGAGGGCTTGCGTATTGAGTTGCGGAACTCAACGTCAGACTTTTGCTTTGGTGCCAAAGCGAAGAAGTGAAATTTTTAATAAATCAAACCCACAACTATCGAGTTGCAGTCACACCCTTGTGCCCTTGCGCCCTTGTGCCACGTCGGCCTCTTATATTTTTCGCGTAGGTCCAATCTGATACTGGAAAACCAATCTGATACTAGATGATTCTGCCTATATTATGAACGTAGCACCTTGATTGGTGCCCTGAAGACAATTATATATTGGTGACGAGGCAAAGCGCGGCGTTGAGTTCCGCCACTTACGCAATGCATTCAGAATTTGGAGGAAAATGGGGAACGGAGTTTCTGAGCACTAAGTACTACTTCCCTCTGCCTTTCCTCCTGTGTGCGGGAAAATTTAATTTATGGTTCTAGTTTTGTTTTAAATTATCTATAGTTTTTTTTTTATTTTTGTAGGTACTTATACATATATGTAAAAGATTCCACGCTTATACTTTTTAAGCTTCTTTTATTTCGATTGCAAAACAAGCTTTCAACTTTCTAAAAATATAATATGTTAACTATGTGTGCCAAAGCTACTTTTATAAATGCATTCATAATATTAATATTTAATAGCGCTAATAAAATATTAATGGCTTATAAGGGAAATTATATATTTTAAGAAATATATGTATTTCCGTTGATATCTAAAGTCATTTTATTTTGTGATATCAAGTAAAAAAACCGGACAAGGGCGAATCGGACTCGCCCGCAGAGGTTGGTTTCCAAGTGGCGCGGGTTCAAATCCCGCTAATTATTTCCTAAAAATAATTTTCTAAAAAAAGTATTTTGCTTTCCTAAATGTGGAATAACACTATATTTTAAAGTACTTACTAAAAAAAATGCAAATTACAAATATTTCGGAATTCAATAATAAATCTTGAAGCTTACCATATATTTTATAGTTATATAAAATACTCAGAATTATAACGAAACTAAAAATAAATAGAAACACAAACAGCGATGTAAGGCAATTTTTATTACGTGTTACAATGGGAGAAGGCAACATTTGCTACTCCGCCCACGCCGTTCCCCACATCTGCACCTTGCCCACATTTGAATTTAAAATTATAATATGAACTTGTAGTACCTTAAATATAACTTGCTGCGTCATTGTTATCGTAAAACAAAGTAAAATCAACTCTAATTTTATTGCAATAAAATCTATATTGCCAATTTTGACATTTATTAAAAGTTGCATTCTGAGACGGTTCGGAAAGATGTGATTAAAACGAGGCGTGGGCCTTTATGCATATATAACATAAATATTAGATCTCACCTAGTAAGGTTAGATAAAGTGCAACGTACATAAGATTTTCTTAAGAAATATTTAATTTAAAAAAAGAATCAGCTTCACGCTGTATCCTGCACACAGCAGGGTAGGCAGAGGGAACCTAGTGTAAGACACTCCGTTCCCCACTTTCTACCGAATTCTGGAGGCATTGCGTGTTAAGTGGCAGAACTCAACGCCGCGCTTAGCCTCGACACTAGAGCGAAGAAATGGAAATATAAATTTAAGTAAATATTTCATCTCCTCGAGTGGGGATCGAACCCACAACCAGTCGGTTTTACAGTCACACTTTGTGCCCCTGCGCCACGACTGACCTCAGTCTAGTCATTTAGTCATTTAATACTAATATTTCATGAAGACATATTGCTTTATAATTTATTGTGAATAAAATATATTTGAAAATACTTGGGCAGACAATCCTAAGGGAGATTTTTGCTAAGAACGTCCTTCAATGTAGTTGGTAGTTAATACTAATATAATAAAGCAAAAAAAATGTTAGTTATTTTGTTTGTTTAAACGCTAACATCTCTGGAGCTAGTGATCAGATTTACTTTTTTTCTTGTTGTATTCTGTTGAATTGTTTAGTTAAATGTGATTTATATATAAATAAATATTTCATCTCTTCGAGCGGGGATCGAATCCACAACCAGCCGATTTTACAGTCACACCTTGTGCCCCTGTGCCACGACTGGCCTCAACCTAAAATATTACTATCAATTATTAATAAAATATACTAAGTTGTTGTTTCTTTAAATAGGTAACACAAGTTTTCTAATTGTCAAAGCAAAACTACATTACAACAATTCAATGGCCTTTGTTAGTTTTGTCCGAGCTCGCCTTAACGGGTGTCCTTAAAGGTATTTTCTTTGGCCGTATCCCATTTGAGTCGGCCTGTTATGTCGTAATCCCAGACGTCGGTGTAAACCTAAAATACCAGCTTTATTTCTATTTTCACTATTTAGAACCTACTGTCGTATATTGAGGCACAATAACTTGAAGTTTATATGATTGCATTAAGACTTTTAAGGAAATGTATGGACTAAGTTTGGACATTTAAATTTTTGTGTATTTTTAAGTATTTCCGTGTCATACACCAAATTCGTATACGTATCAGAAGGGGTAGTTCTCTAAACTTAATTTTCAAATAATAAGATCTTTGATTTTCGTGATTATTTCACGTTTTAAATTAAACTATTACTTCTGCTATACTACTATAATTGGATTACTCGCGTATATTGTGTCGTTTACATTTTGAAAACCCAACGTATACAAAATAGATTGTAACTGTGGATTATAGTACATCAGTCTAATAAAGAGAAGCATCTTTGTTAGGGTGATGGAACACATCTCTGATATCAAGAATGGATATGTATGAAAGTCAGCTGTATGAGAGAATACTGCGGATACACACCACACTTTTGCTAAGGAAAACGGATATATTAATAGAATAATCAGCGAGGTTATTGAAATACAAAAACATTCTAAATTCAAAGACACCTACTCATAAAAACTTTAAACTCTTAAACTCACCACACCAAAGGGCTGGATAGAGTAAGGTTCTTCTGGAAGAATCCAATGCAGTACGCGAGGTAATCAATGAATCGTTGGCGGTAGTTTGCTATATTTATTATGTCAGCTGAAAAACGGATGCCAGCTTAGTGTACCACTATATGTGACCACGAACTACTGTTAAGTGTTTTAAACTTCAGGTTTCTAAAAGTATATCAAATCAACTTCACGCTGTATCAAGCACACAGCAGGGTAGGCAGAGGCAACCTAGTGTTAAGACACTTCGTCTCCCACTTTTTGCCGAGTTCTGGGGGCATTGTGTGCTGAGTGGGGAAACTCAACGCTGCACTTTATCTCGACACCAGAGCGAAGAAATGGAAAAATAAATTTAAATATTTCAATCCTTCGAGCGGGGAAATGAAATATTTATTTAAATTCCACCTTAGTCTACCACCATGTGTGACCACGTACTACTGTAAAGTGTTCGAAATGTCGGGCTTCCAAAATCCGATTCTCCGATCCTATTAATCCGGTTAAATATTTTCATATAAAACAAATTTATAAATGACAAGTCCTTTTATATATATAGATATCATTCAGACACAATAAAAAAAAATCATATAAAATTTTCTTGCGTTTCTACATATAATCTAAACAAAAAATACATTCTCAAACTAAAACAGAAAATATTTAAAGTAGTACTTTACTATATTGGAATGCAATGACAGCAGCTATTTACTTATGATCTATTTCTAAGCTATGAAATATCTCGTGATAATGGGAACATACCTCCGAGAAATCGCGCTGCGACATTTTGTAGAGCTACATTCTTCTTTGTCGTTTCTGTAAAAGAAATGTTGTATTTATAAAAACTGTATATTGTCTTTTTCTTAGTACTATAGTAATGTAAATAGCTTATAAATTTATGATAGTATATATAAGCTTTATGATTCTTTTTTTAGCTTTACAGTATATTCCGCACACAGTAGGGTAGGCAGAGGGAACCTTGTGTTAAGACATTCCGTTCCCCACTTTTCGCCAAATCTTAAAAGCATTGCGTGTTAAGTAGCGAAACTCAACGAAGCCTCGACACCAGAGAGAAGAAATGAAGATAATAAATATTTTACTCCCTCAACTGGGAATCGAATCCTTTACATTTCGCACGCCCTACGCCATAATTTGATAATAAAAATTACAAATATTGCATAATTTACGAAACGGAAAACAAATTTTAGATATCGTACGTATAAATTATAAATAAATGAAATCCAAAGCTATAAATCAAGTTCAACAGCTTTAAATTATATTAACCTCTGCCTCAGCTACAATGGTAAAGGATCAGCCACACCTGCATTAAGTGGTTTGACCCGGCGTGTTTGGGAAAATCGAAATGTACATCTAAACACGCGTAGTTGCGAAAACCAGACAGTTTACAATTCAAAGGCATACTGTAGTTATCTTTTACAAGCAATGGAGTGTTCGATTTTGTAATTCTATGTAGAGACTTATGTCTCTCTATGTAGAGGCCAGTTGTAACGCAAGGGCACATGCGTGCGACTGTACTGGCTATAGGTTGTGGGTTCGGTTACCAATCGATTAAATGAAATATTTAATATTATTTGAGGCCAGTCGTGGCGCAGCGGCACAAAGTGTGAATGTAAAACCGACTGGTTGTTAAAACCGACTAGTTGCCAAATTCTGGAGGTTAATGCCTTCGTGTTCATTGGCAGACATCAGAGTAAAGAAATGAAAATATTGAAAAAAAAAGAAAATCAACTTCACGCTGTATCCCGCACACAGCACGCAGAGGGAATCTTATGTTAAGACACTCCGTTTCCCACTTTTTGCCGAATTCTGGAGGCATTGCATATTGAATGGCAGAACTCAACGCTGCGCTTTGCCTCGAAACCAGACCGAAGCAATGGAAATCTAAATTTAACTAAATATTTAATCTCGTCGAGTCGGGATCGCACCCACAACCAGTCGGTTTTACAGTCACACTTTGTGCCCTTGCGCCACGACTGGCCTAACCTAACTAGTACAGTATATAATAAAAATATAAATATAAAGAACTTCATAAAGTATCTATTATCTTCCAGATAGCACTAACCGGTGGGTACCTATTATAGCGATCTAAAAAATTATCGACTGAATAAATTCCAAAGGAGGCTGATTACAGCATAAACATTATCCATGCCCAACGTTTTATTTACTTAAACAGATTAAATTTATAATAATAATCAAGCATGACTTTAATGTGCAATTTTGTAAAAAGTTGCCGGAGTTTGATCGTTTTGAACGTGTCACCGTAAAATAGACTTTAAGTTAATTTAATAAAGTATATATTTGTTTTGTGTCTTCATACTACAAGTATTTTCTAAAGTTGGTAGTTGTGGCTGACTATAATCTGATGGTAGCCAGCTTCCGCTAGCGGTCATCAAACTTAGATGAGAAATCGCCGTAAAAGTACGGTAGCGAAATCGTATACAAAAGTTATGAGACATTTAATAAAAGCACCGGTCACCATCAATTTTAAATGAAGATAATCTATTTGTTTTATATTGCCACAAACGTCAGGAAGCAGTTTAGATAGATTATTTATTTATTTATTTAAAATGTATTATATATGTAGTTTAACTTCTTAATATAAACTGAGCTTTATTAAATTTCTAATATATATAGTTGTATTATGTATGTACACACATATATTTACCATAGTGAATATACATCCCACATATAACATCCTGTAAAAAATCACCGAAGTCTTGATGAAACTGTTTGTTTTTTTATAAAAATATAATGAAATCTCTAGGAAAAGCCAAGCCAAGTCTAAGGTTCCTTACTGCTATTTTTTAATTAGTATAGTTAAATTTTATGTGACTGACTGCATAATTACGGTTAAAGTGTCATTTCCATTTCTCCCATATCCAAGCTCTTTCAGATATTCTAGACCTTAAATGTTTGTACGTTATATCAATAAATTTTGCAATATAATAATGTTGATATCAAAAATAGTTTGGCTGAGTACAATTTGTCACTAGATAGTCCAGATCTTTTATGTTCCTACATTTAATTTTCCTTTTATGTTGGCATCAGACTCTATTGTACCAAATTTCTATGAGAAGTACTAGTTCTATTTTGACGATCGATGAGTGAGTGCGGTGTGACTGATTCAGTGTCGAAATAGTAAAACTTTACTTTTTCATAACTTCGGAAATATTTTACCTACAAGTTAGAAATTTGAATGTTTTGGTGTATTTTTATAGTTTACTGGAAGGCGATAATTTAAAAGCTTTAAAAGTATCCGAAGTTTCTCAAATAAGGGCACGAAAATACGCCAAAATGGTTTCAGAAAAGGATAGTACGGCAATGCTTTTACTTTGCGCTCGACTTGGCGGGGGCACTACCGTGCCTCCAGATACGTTTTGAGAAAATATAAAATAAATTATATCATCACATTTTTGTATTTCTCAATTATTCCTTTTTGTGTTTTAGTTTAGTTTAGTTTCACTTGTGAATTTTATAGAAAATATCACTTTTCTTTTCTCTTTAATGATTTGACGGTGTCCGATTGACCATTTCATATAAGGATATAGTACATATACAACTGAGAAAAAAATAGAATTTACTGAGAATGAAGAAGAACGTGCTCAGCTGGTTTGGGCACGTCGAACAGATGAGTGATGAAAGAATGGCAAAAAAGATTTATGATGGAAAAGTGAGCGGTAAGAGAGGTAGGGGGAGACCTCGGTTGACCTTCGAAAACACAGTATTGAAGATACTGGAGGAAGGTCACGTACAAAGCATGAGGACCCCCTGGAGAGCATGTATGAAGAGGTTGATGACAGTGGAAGAGGCGAAAGAGGTACGTAGACACCGTAGCGTTTGGCGCTCCGGTGTCTCTGACTACACCGCTAGGGATAAAGCGTAAAGCTAGTTATAGTTATAATTATATAATTATATACAATTGCTCTGTATCATACGCTCATACGTAGCTTGTCTTCTGGACAATGGGTTTCTCAGAGATAACCGGGTGGCTTTTCACATAGTTAGGGACTCATTTAACTGAATAGAGAAAATGGTAATGTTTAAAATGTTAATGAATATTTATAATAATATTTATCCGAAAACTTAAAATCAGAAACTCTCCACAATCTCGATACATCTTATACTTAAAGATGTAGGAAAAGAAAATATCTATTTTTTTGCGTCAAGCTGTTTCCCGCACACGGCAGGATAGGCAGGGGTAACCTGGTGTTTAGACATTGCGTTCCCCATTTTCAAGACATTGCATATTAAATGGCAAAACTCAACGCCGCGCTTTGCCTTGACACCAGACCGATGAAATGAAAATAGTAAATATTGATTTCCTCAAGTAGAAATCGAGCCCGCAACCTGTCGTATTTACTGTCACATTTTACGCCTCTGCGCTACGACTGGCGTCAACAAAATCTTAAATTTTCTCACAAAAATAAAAAATACAAAATCGTTTTTGTTTCACTTTAATTAATATTTTAAAATGTTTATAATTGTGTAGCATTAAAAAGCATTGATTTAAATAAAAATCCAGTTAATCTAGTCCCGTATCCTGCAGTATATTACATTAAAACATATAAATAATATTATATATATATAAAAATGTTTCAATGTACGTCCGGAGTGTTAATAAATTGTAGCGGTAACAAGGAGTCTTGTTGCATAATGGTCATAACATGTGATTTAAATTTATTTGCAGTCTCTGATTGTCCCCAGCTATCAAGTAGGATTCACGAGAACTGGTCAGCTTAAGCATTTACTTATAGGATGATGGCGTTGATTAACTACTTTAGGCTTTAGCACGGTTATATTTTATATTATTTTTTTTTTATATTATTTTATAAATAATAATTGTTATTTAGTATAATAATAACAATATATTTTAATTGTTAGAGAATTAGGGAAATCTACATTAATGCACAATTAAATTATATGTATATTAAAAAAATCTAAAGATATGAAGTATTTTTAAACTGCCAGAAATTTCTGTATTATTTGTCTTAATACAAAAATATTTTAAAATTAGGTTTTTCTTAATCACTCAAAAAAAACGAGTCGGTTATGTGGAAAAATATTTAAAAATATGGCTTTTTTTCCTCCAGCACTCGTAACAATGTAGTGAAAATAAAGTATCTCGAAATATACGGTCGGTCCACACAAAGGGTAAAATGAACAGAAACATAAATAAAATTTCGAGACGAAAACATTATATCCATTCTATATGAGAGAGGCGAATCTTCGCATAAATCATTTCCACCTCTCCCAGACCGCTGAGCCCTTGCGAGGGACCCGATTGCGTTTATCTCCATTTCAGAAATAATATTTCATGTTATGTTGTATAAATGTAATATTTCTGATATAGAAAAAAATTTCGGCTTCACGTTATATCTCACACATACCAGGGGAGACAGAGGGAACCTAGTGTTAACACACTCCCAATTTTAATGTTTTTACATTAAAATTTCATTTCTTCGAGTGGTAATCGAACTCACAACCAATCGTTAGTAATCGTTAGTAGTCACATACTACTGCCACTGCACCACAAAGGCCATCGTATATACATATATATAACAATATAGTACGTAGGAGTAATATATATTAAAATAATAAATTAAAACATATTATTATTATAAATGAATATATTAAGAGCTAAACCACAAAAAACAACTTTCGAAGCATCTCCAAAATTCTCTAGATAGATATATATTCAAGTTAATTCAGCTTCAATACTTCCCTGACGCGAGGAACCAAGGGAACGTAACCATTACGACTAAGAGATGTTCCCTACATTATTACCATTCAATATGAGAGAGCCGAATCTCTGCATAAATCATTCCCACCTGACTCGAACGGTTCTTCGCAAGGAACTCGATTATATTTATCTCTGTTTCACACTCGGACTGGTGCTGTAGAAATGGCATTAAGTGATTTATATTTAAAACTATTGTACAGAAATTAAAAAATATTTTTTTTCGTTAGCTTCACGCTGTATCCCTCGTATAGGGGGTAAGTAGAGAGAACCTAATGTTAATTAAATTAAATTAAAACACTCCGCTCCCCATTTTCTGTTTGAATTATGAAGGCATTGTACGTGTTGAGTGACGGAACTCAACGTCGCGCTTTGCCTCGATACCAGATAGAAAAAATTAAAATAAATATTACATATTTCAGTTTCTCGAAATTGAACTCTCAACCTGTCGCGTTTATAGTCATACGCTGCCCCTCTGAGACGACTGGTCTCTAAACCCTTATGTAGGTTTTATTAAAATTAATCGAGTATACTAGTACCAAAAAACGCATAATTTACTTTAGTAATAACATGATAACAAATGTGTTTACAACTACAAAACACGTAATTTTTATTTATATGAGTAGTGAGTTTTCATATTTTTAATTATATTTTTCCTATTATTTTATATTCGTTATATTACACAACAGCGGTTTGCGTATTCAAGACTGAAAGCTTGTTGAGATATTACATATAATTAAAATTTAACAAAAGAAATAGTGGCGCAGTGGCACTGACGTGTGACTGTAAACGCGGCGGTTATGGGTTCGATTCCCACTCGGGAAATTGAATTGTTATTTATTAATATTATCATTCATTCGCTCTGGTGATAAGATAAAGAGCGGCGTAGAGCTCACCACTGTACGTGCAATGGCTCGAAAATTCGGTTGAAAATGGGGAATAGAGTGTCTTAACACTAACTTCTCTCCGCTTACCATGCGGGAAGAAAATTAAAATATTTAATATATATAGAATTTTAGTCGATGCCAATTCTCAAGCATTTGCTAATCTAAGTCGTTACATACCATTGGCCAATATTTTATGTTATGCAATGTTTATACAATATTATATCTTTGGAACTTCGTTGTACGCGGAAATTTCGTTCGGTATAACCTGAAATGGGTTAACCACAAAATGAAATACGAAAGGTTAGGTCTTTTATATATATTTTAAGTAATATTTTATTAGATCTTTGCAGAAATTAATATATATATTTTTTTCAAATTTATAGTATTTCTATGAGGCCAGTCGTGGCGCGGGGGCACAAGTATGTAACTGTAAATGGTACTGGTTGTGGGTTCGATCCTCGATCGATTAAATTAAATATTTATTTAAATATATATTTTTATTTCTTGGTGTGGAGGTTAAGCGCAATTTTGAGTTCCACCTAGTGGTTCCCTCTGCCTAACCTGCTGTGTGCTGATATATATTTTTTTTTAGTATTTTTATTGGGAAACTATTTTTATAAACAACCAATTTAAATTAAGCTTCATACGTCATAAACAATAAATCATAGTATAGACTACATGTATTTCCATATTTTATTACTGTACTATAATGACAATGTCAAATATATACAGGTACTTTTTAACCACAAATACAACAACTATAAAAAAAGACATAAAATAAATACTTAAAGTTGAAGTACTCAAGTTAACTTGTAGTTTAAAAGACATTACTATTACAAAAGTGTCTTTTGAGTATTTCGCAAGTATTCTTTAGTTAATGTGCAACTTTCAGTGTAAAACCCACTCCCAGTAATATTTATTGATATATTTGAAATATTTACAAACTTGCAATATTAACAATAAACGTGCGTTTAACTTTTGTCATACACACAACTCATGTGTTTGTAGAAATAATTTTGAAAAATTTGTCCTGCTACGTTAAAATTTTTATACGTTTTCTAAATAAGTCCATTACAAACTTATAAATGTAGTTAATTTCATACAAACTCAGCGCATACACCTACAATCTACAATCCTAAAATTGGTACGGAGCCCTCGGTATGCAATACCGACTCTACCTTGACCGGGTTTTTTTTGTCAAATTTAAGCATAATTCCTACCCAAACAAAAAAAAAATCGCGAGATCAACATTACTTTTATTTAACATATAATCGATCGATTTTGGAAATTTTTGGTAGTAACATGCCTAGATTTTAAGAAAACTAAATATATTAATATTTTGTTTTATTAATAATTCTATTATCTAATTTAAAACCGTACAGATATTAAACCAGCTTCACGCTGTATCCAGCACACAGCAGGGTAGGCAGAGGGAACCTAGTGTTAAGACACTCCGTTCCCCACTTTCTACCGAATTCTGGAGGAATTGCGTGTTGAGTGGCAGAACTCAACGCCGCGCTGAACCTCGACACCAGAGCGAAGAAATGGCAATATAAATTTAAGTAAATATTTCATCTCCTCGAGTGGGGATCGAACCCACAACCAGTCGATTTTACAGTCACACCTCCCGCCGCTGCGCCACCACTGGCCACGACAGATATTACACAATACCTTACATAAATAAACAATTTAAAAAGAAACCAAAACAATTTATATAAAATTTCACCAAAAACTACAACAAAATTGGACTCTCACAATACTACGAAACACACAATAGCCTTAAGTTTCAAATTAATCATGATTGAGATTCTCGTGCGAGTAATGACGAGGACGCGGTCAGCATTTGAACGCCGCCACCTGCCAGCTACTGGTGTGGCTTCGGGCTGTTCGTATGGAATTTTAAATTACTACTAATATAATGAGAAAAAAAAATATTTTTTTGGGAAAAAAAAATAATGGAAACTGACGACTTTGTTTGAGAACTGAGATTTAGTGGTGTGGCGAATGTTTATCTGTAACTATATACTTTTGTTTTGGTTGTGGGTTCGATTTTTACTAGAGGAAATTAAATATTAAATATTTTAATTTCCTCGCTTAGAGTTGAGTGCCGCAACTCAACATATAATGCCTCCGAAAATCGGCAGGAAATGGGAAAAGGAGTGTCTTAACACTAGGTTCCCTCTGCCTAACCTGCTGTTTGTAAAAATAATATACGAAATTGTTATAAACAAATCAAGCCATATAAGTTTCCTACATTTCAATTCAGGAAGTATGTAAATCAGTCGAAAGATATCAAGCTAACAGTATTATATGTATAAAGATGTGATTTGTTCTAACATCATTTATTCAATATAAATTGTTTATAAAATAAAACATTACCTCCTTTCTTATTTAATATACTACATATACCTAATTAAACCAATAAAAAAATAAAAAATATATAAAAAAATAATGTAATTTAATATAAATAAATAAACTAGTATATTCAGTGAATATACAACCTTATACGTATATCTAATAGAGACACAAGCGTATGACTGAAACGCGCGACGTGACGGTTGTGAGTTCGATTCCTAGTCAGAAGAATAAATTATTGTTAATTAATAATTTCAGTTCATCGCTCTTGTAATAAGGCAAAGTGCGGCGTTGAGCTCCATCTCTTAACAAGCAATGTTCAAAAATTTAATTTAAAATGGGAAACGAAATGTCTTAACATTAAGTTCCCTTTGCCACATATGGGATAAGGCGTGAAACTAAAAAAAACTCAATCAAAATATATATATTTTAATCTTTTGGTCCAAAGAATATATGAATATGCAAGTTTTAAAAGTAGACCATATATGGATAAGAATTAGTTCAGTATGTAAATACGACCAATTAGATGTCTGGTTGTTACGTGTATGTTAATATGAATGCTAAACTATATTTATCTGGCGTTTTATTACTGGCTAATAGCGTAATTTTTGAATAGTTATGATTTTTATATCTTGTGTACGATTTTAATGCGATTTGATTGTTATTATTATTAAATTATTTTCTTTCAAAGATCAAGGAAAGGGTCAGTGTCACCGGTTATGAATAAAGTTTCAGAAAGTTATCTAATACGGGGCCAGTCGTGGCGCAGAGGTATAAAGTGTGACTGTAAAACCGACTGTTTTTTTAATTGATGTACGATAATAGTAGGTAACAATTCATATGACGTGTTACATTTTTTAAGCACAAATAAGTATGTGAAAATTAAATGCATGTGCGAAATGTGTATCTACTAGATATTGCTATTCAAGATCTATGAAACTAAAAATTATAGCTTGTCTGACCGATAAGGTTGTCTGGGACTTTATCAGCCAGTGAAACTAGCCTTAAAAGCATAAAATTTGTAATATTTGATATCAAAAGCTACTAAGGTTAAGGAAAACTTCCGCACAAAGCAGGGTAAACAGAGGGAACCTAGTATTAACACCCTCCGTTCCCCATTTTCCACCGAATTCTGGAGGCATTGCGTTTTGCGTAAACGCTGCGCTTTGACAACAGAGCGAAAAAATTGAAATAGGAATGTTTTTTTTTATGGGATTGGATGGGATGGGATTTTTTAAATATATATAATATAATATTAAGTGAAAAAGCTATATTCATATTTATTTTTATATTTAAGCTTGCATAAAATCGGATTACGTGCATTTAACTATTTACAATACACGAAGACTCAAAAAGGCTGGAGGGTAAATGCTACGGTGACGGTGAATTACAGCGTAAACAAATTGCTATCGCTACCTGTTCTTGTTTAATAAATGACAGTCCTTGATACTTAGTTTTCAATTAAAATAATAATAGTAAACTATGATATTATTATGAGACCAGACGTGGCGCAGTGGCACAAAGTGTGACTGTAAAACCGACTGGTTGTGGGTTCGATCCCCACTCGAGGAGATGAAATATTTACTTAAATTTATATTTCCATTTCTTCGCTCTGGTGTCGAGGCAAAGCGCGGCATTGAGTTCTGCCACTCAACACGCAATGCCTCTAAAATTCGGCCCAATGTGGGGAACGGAGTGTCTTAACACTAGACTCCCTCTGCCTACCCTGCTGTGTGCAGGATACAGCGTGAAGCTGATATTATTATTATTAAATATATACCAATATAATTGAATGTAGCAATAATAACTTAGATAAATAAATAAAATGCATTCTTATTTTATATATATAAAATTTACAAAAATCGATTTTATAATTTGAATTTAGCAACGCAAAATCGCAACTTACCTACTTACATATTTTATTAGTCAACGCTGTAATACAAGATACGAAGCTACATCAAATATTGTTTAAACTTTGGTTTTTATCTCTATATTTATAAATAAGTTTAAAACTACACTTTACTCTATGATAATTGAAGATTTTTATTTTTAATAGATGAATATGGAGACATATAAATAATTATATTAAATATTATATAAGCTAGAAACTCCAAATACGAGCGATACAAGCAATTAGCGTCATAAAACGAGAACGTGTGATTACGGATTTCGAAGCACAACTTACTGGAGACTCCTCGTTGAAGCTTCTGAGAAAACTACTCAGACATGTTCATTGAGAATGGAAATGTATATTGCTGTTCAAATTAAAATTAAAATATAACTTTACATTTCCGCACATACTGTATAAACCTGTCTGTTTGATAATTGTGAGCTTCCTTAAGATTTTTGTTAATTTCAGTAGATTTATGGCTTAAATGTTTTTATCAAATAAACGTTTTATTCGTGACATAGATATGTAGAGAAATCTTGGATGGATCACTTTTTTCTGTATCTATATTTTCATTATATATTAAAAAATAGAAGTAAATAAATACTACAGGTATTTATTTATTCACAAAAGATGTAACATTTAACACTATGTTGTAAAAAAGCAACGTCTATGGTTTTATTTTTTTTAAATTGACTTTTTTTTTCACCAATAAAAAAAACGATATTATGATAAATTGGTGGTAATTCTTCATACATATCAATCGTGATTTTTTCGATTAAGATAACAACACATGCGTAAATTATTATATTATATTCCTTTAACAAAAATCTACATACACAGCCTTAGTAGGTCGATTGCAGTTTTCATGGTTCTCCGATCACATTACTGTTTTATCGAAATACTTACTGAACAGGTATAAAAAAATAATTAATCTTTTGCCAGTTAAATTTTTACTGACAATTCTTCTTAAAAATACATGATGCTATTAAAAATGCTGGTATTTTTGGAAACTTCTAAGTATATAAATTTATACAAAATTTTAAAAATATTATTTCTTTGAAAACTTAATCAACAATCATGAAAACAGTATTGAAATGAAGTCAGAGAGTATAAAAGAGAGTATAAATTAAAACAAGTATAATAAAATTTAATTACATAATTATCAATATTCACATTGCGGCGAGTACTAGCGCGTTGAAGTCTTTTACTCTGCGCAGCTACATGTTACATTTGTGCCTGTGTGCGTGAGCTGCTCATATACAGTCTTGCTTAAAAACTATACATCATTCCTTTCATATTTTAATAACATTAAATGAATAGTTCGCGTTGAGTTAAGTTATTTATAATGTAATAAAGAAATTTCTATCAATACTAAATTTATATTTTGGAAGACGCTCATATATAAATAAGGAAAACGTTTATACTGTCAAATAATTTGTAATACATTAAATTTTAATTTAACGTGTTGAAAGTACTATGTGTATTTGATTTTATTAGTATTTGCAGTACTAATAATAATAGTATTATTTTCTATATTTTACTTCAATTAAAATATTTGTACTATAAAATTAAAATAATATATCTTACCATTCCGGCCTTTGATTTGAGCCAATTATAAACCCATTTCTTGGTTTCGAACACGGTTGTTACACTCGGACAGATATACAAAAAATACCTTTCATAGCCACTTTACATAGACACATATAAGATAATTAAAAGACAACACTTTTATAGTAGAAACCTAAATAAGAACACATACGTCAAAATAATATTATATTTCGCGATAAATAACTGTATTAATTAAGAATATTCAAGTATGGTTAGAAATTAGAATACACTTTAAGGCATGTCATCATGCGCACGCGCAGCCACCGCACGACTGACTGCCGGTCCAAGGTGCTGCCATGTATAGGTTAAAAATAAAATTAATCCATCCATCCTAAATGAAAGTTTAATATAATAATAATTTTTATCACAAATTAATACACAAGTATTGGTTCGTAAATTCTACAAAGAGAATAAATATATGCGTAATACCATACTATAGCAAAAATATTTAAATAAAGCTAAACATGCACAATATAATGTAGAGTAGAAGCTTACAAAATGGGCAAAATATAACCAATATCATTGTATTTGTATAATTATATCGATAAATAAAAACCACTGTTTATAACATTAATAATATATGTTTTTATTTTCTTTTAACAATGAAATTGTAAGTAACTAAAATGCTTAAATAAAATTGAAAAAAAATAAAACATTTAAAGAAAATTTCTGTACTATGGCAACACTTGAATTACCGCCATTGTAGTGGGAGCGAGATAGAATATATCGTTCTCCCACTCATCACGTCGGAATGTGACCCGCTATCACCTTGAGGCCGTAAGCTTCGACTCAATGAAAACAAGAGCTTTTGGAGCCCTATCTAAACTTGTACTAAGTACAAACCCGCCCTTTGAAAAAAAATACTATATTATTAGTTTTATGTTTCCTCTTTCGATTATAGATATCTATATGGATAGAATATGTCCAATATATTCTTTTAAACATATATAATAATAATAATCAGCTTCACGCTGTATCCCACACAGCAGGGTAGGCAGAGGGAACCTAGTGTCTTAAGACACTCCGTTCCCCCTTTCTGCCGAATTTTGGAGGCATTGCGTGTTGAGCGGCAGAACTCAACGCCGCACTTTTCCCTCGACACCAGAGCTAAACTTTTTATATACAACATATATAAAAAGTTTAAATTACTTCATCAAAGGCTAGAATTATTACATTCCAACATTTGCCCCTTATAAATTAAGTCTAGATATACTGTTTAATTTTCTTCGTTTTTTGTTAGATTCCATTCTATCAACTGATCCAATACTCTACCTTATCTTTATACATTTCATACAAAAAATGTATTAGTAATACATCTAGAATATAGCGTGCGTTTGCATTGGCTGCTATGAGAAGTAACGAGTGTATCTAGTTTTAAACAACTACTTTAATGGAATAAAATGCAAATACAATCACTGTATGTAAGAATTTATTGAATTTTGATATGGGCAGGATAGAAATTTTATTGAGAATTTTAAGCCGTTTAAGATAAAATACGAATTATGTATAGTAAATAGCTTACTTTATTGCTTAGAATATATTTAAACATACGATTTGTAATAGTTTATTTTGCTGAGGTACCTTATAGGAAGTAAAAATATTATAATAATAAATTGTATCAACGCGTAATTTATTAGACATAGTTTTATATACTTATATATTTCTATAGCTTTACGCTTAATCCAGCACATAAAGGAGTAGGCATAGGCATAGGGAAACCTAGTGTTAAGATACACTTTCCGGCGAATTCTCGAGAGATTGCGCGTTGAGTGGCGTAACTCAACAACGCCACATTTTGCCATTTTTTTCGTAGTGGCTAAGAGAATATTGTATCATATACAATTATGAGCTTTTTATTTTTCGTTTAACGA